>DWJZ01000662.1:0-29466 GCA_018249125.1 Asbolis capucinus
CAGTGGTGGAGAGATACCTACCTGAAGCTCGAGCCAGTAAAGATATAATACAATCCGAAAGAGAGGCCATGGTGGCGTGCATGAATCTCGCACTTCGGGCAGTGTCCGAATGGGGCGATGCCAATCTTGTGAGATTCAATGCCGCAAAAACACAGACGTGTCTTTTCACTGCCAAGAGGAGCCCGCTTACCTTGGCTGCCACTTTTGAGAGTGTACCCTTGGATTACACCGACCGTCTTTAGTTGTTGGGAATTGAGGTTTCCTCGAACCTCAACTTTGGACGGTTCATTGAATCCAAGGCTAAAGCAGCAGTAAGGAAACTTGGCATCCTTGCTAAAGTGCGGCGGTACTTCACGCCGAGGCAACTTTTAACCTTATATAAAGCCCAGGTTCGGCCATGTGTGGAGTACTGCAGCCACATTTAGGCTGGTTTTGCCAAAACTCACCTATCAGCCTTGGACTCGACGGAGAGACGTGCTAAGAGGCTCATTGGGGATAGAGGTCTGCTCAATACCAATGCCTCGAGTGTAGGCGCAGAATAGCCAGCCTCTCGGTTTTCTATAGGGTACAGTTTGGAGTGTGCGCAGGACTTTTAAGACGTTATACCTCCCCCCCATATACCATCCCCCTTCCTCCGTCGAACAACACGGCGTACAGCAGGAATCCATCTTTTGTCGTGAACATCCCACCGGTCCGAACGACGCGGTTTTCTTCGTCTTTTATTATTCGTACCGTAAGGGAATGGAATAACTAATCTACGACGGTGTTCCCACCTAAGTACGATGTGGGAGTCTTCAAGAGAAGAATGAATAGGCATTTCCTAAGTTAGTGTGTCCAACATCTTAGACATCATCACTCAAGCATTAACTTATAGTATATAAACAAAAAAAATATATAGTATTTAAAAACCTTACTTTTGATTGAAAAAAAAAACTAAGTACACATACAAAGTGGCCGGATAGTAGGCTTTGGCGACTCGTCCCCGATTACGATAATGCCCGTAGTCGGCTTTACAAACTAGTCGGCACAATTCTAGTAAAAATATAAAAACAATGCAATGCATACTCAATTTAAGCACAATCGTGATGTCTACAGAAGATACGTGTACGCTCGAATAGCTCACTACTGAAGAGACCTTCAGGCCACTTCCACCTAAAACTTATCAGGCTGCCACAATGGAGTTTGATGCAGTGCTTAGTGATGCCAGAACTTGCCATCTAACTATAACACCGGGAGCGAAAGCGTGCTCTCCGTGCCTACTACGAGAACGCTCATGAAATTGCCACTAGCGGTCACCTCGCTACATCACTTAAATACCCAGTGTTGACTTAACACTGTATGCCGCCTATGGCAGATGCCGGCAGTTTGGTTGTGAAGAGACCGACTAACCGGCCTAACTAATCGGCCAGGCCAATAACTGTTTCGGGGATTACTACAGTATAGTATAGTTTTACATTTCAAAATGTGTAAAACTGCATAACATGCCCGATCGTTAATTCACAAAACCCACCTGACCATTAGCGCTTTAATACAAATAAAGTTTATTTTATATAAATAAGGGACAAGTTGATAAAATAATATTATCCGGGAAGTCCATTATGACTGTGGTCAAAGTTACAAGTGACGAGTAATTTAAAATATATAATTAGTTTTTAAATAAACCATAGGAACATAATAATTAATTCTGTGAATGTCTACTCATCTACTAATATTATAAATGCGAAAATAACTGTCTGTTTGATACCCTTTCATGCCTAAACCACGGCACCGATTTTGATGAAAATTAGTACAACTTCAGAAAGAACTCTGCTTCTTTTTTATCAAAACATAAATATATGTATATACAAGGTTACAGGAAAAGTCGTGCTAGATCCGTTAAGGGGCATGGAGTACCCATCATTTCTGACTTATTTCACTATAAAACACCTTACTCTAAACTTAACCCTTTTCGAGATATTCGACTTTTAATTTTTTTATTGAAAATTACCTTTTTTTATGCTACTAAATTTAATTTCGTTTATTTTGTGTGTCTTATTATTATTGCATGTTTATATGTGTAATAAGATGCTTTAGTACGTCAATCATTAAAATGGTGCATAACTTAATTGAACAGGCCATAGTAGACAAGTTAAAGTTAAGAAATGAAAAAAAATATGATAGCAGTTGATTGGCAGATGTGTTTTAAAATATCTACATTTCATCAGCTATCTAGCGAAGTATAACAATCTATTCAAATACATTGAAACAACTTAGTTTAGTTTGTTATATAAAATACTACATATTAACAACAATACCACGACTTGATACACACAATAATATGAAGTGGCATTCCCAGGTTCTTCCCAAACAGGTATAGTATATTATCGATGACTTCACAAGTGAAGTAGGTACTTAAATAGATATCAGCAGGTCCTACAGTTGTTACAAAGTACTCATGAATAGGTGGGAATGTGACAAAGAAAATGTTCATGGCAAAATAAAAATTTTCAATAGTGTTCAAAATTACTAAACTTGTAATTAAAGTGAAAAATAAATTTCATTTTCTGACCTGTGGCACCTGTGTAGACTTTCCGCAGCCAGTTTCACCAATTAACACCAAAGTCTGATATTTCTCTAAGAGATATAATATATGGTTCCGATACTGAAACACCGGTAGTCTTTGCCTCTGCACCTGAAGAGGTAGGTGATGATATCTGTTATACACAAAGCTGGTCTTGGAATCACTGTCCACTTGCAGAGCAGAATCTATATTGGGGTTTGTCAATGGTTCTATGATTCCATCTTTGTTCTTGAATGGGTACAAACTGTCGTCTCCTGTAACGGATTAAATTGTAAGTGGACTTTGATATGTATGTTGTTGCTGGATTTAAAAAAAACTTTTTGAAAATAAGTATGTTATTTAAATTGAAAATGCATTATAGTATTGGTAACACTATTCTACATTTGAACTTCTCATAAACTCGAAGTATGCTGTGCTTCAGAAATGTTTTTTTATTATACACTAGAAAGAACAGAAAACACTAGAAACACTAGAATACACTAGAAACTTTTTTTATTATACACATCCTCCTTCTCTTCCAAAGTACCACAAAAAAATTAGTTATTGTAACATTACAGTAACAATTAGACATATTTACCCACTATGGAGCTTGGCTTTCTCATTATAATTACGCTTATAACTTAATTATGCAGTACCTTATATCAATATATAACAGTACAATATATTTTTTGAGTTACTTTGGTACTCACCCGGCTTTACAAATATCGGCTTACGACCAGACATTTTTGCTTTTCTGCTGGGATAAATAAACGTCAATCTTATTAGCGCATTCGATTTTTTATATTTCTTAAAACAATCTGGTAATCAAATGCACTAAATTAATTAAATAGTCCACCAAAACAAAACAAACAGCAACAGGTTATTTCATTTTTAAAATTTCATTAAGTGACAATGACAGTGACATTGCCACAGTAACAAAATCAAAATATTTGTAGCAATCAAAAATCACTGCAATAATATAAAATCATCTCATTTCCTTACTGCCATCTGTATTGAGTTGTTAGAAAACTTTGCAAAACACACACATGCCTAAATAGATGGCAGCACAGTTGAAATTTAACAAAAAATATTGCTTTAATATTTTATTAGGAGAAGCTGATATGCCAATGACACGATGCAGCCACAAACCGCTGAAAATTATTGGAACTGTCAAGGATCACCATGTTCGAAAATAATATTACTGTCGTCTATAACAAGTAAATAAAACTTTACCAAATATACAGATTATTTTGATAGATGGCAGCATGTGATAAGCTAAAAGAAAAATGAATTCGCAAAAATCACGGTAGATGTCACTTTGACTTTTTATGACAGAGTACCTACTTTGTTATTAAACTGAAACTTTTATTTCTTAGTAAAATTACAGCATAACGCAATATATGCAAAGTTAAACATTTAATTAGCTTTGTATTTATATAAATAGCAAACAATCGAGCAGAGCTATGTCGAAACGATATGATATTGTGGTAAGTGTTTACTGTCGTTATTGCACATTTCATTTAAAATAAAGAACATTATTTTCGCCATAAAACTAAAACAACAAAAAATACCTTCATCTATATAAAGTTATATCTTGACCCGTAAATTTGTAAGTCAGGCCGGAGGCGGTAGGTACCTTACTGTATTTGCCTATGTGAGTACTATGTCTGATCTCCAGGCCCTCCCAAGAAAGTGGGTACAATAGGGTCCGCCAGCGGCTTCACCCGCGGAGTATTTTGATAAAAAGTAATATAGTGTTATTCCAGACTAATCTATATTTGCTAAATTTCATTCAGATCCATCCGTCTAAGAGTAACAAACCCATCCACACATTAATCCATCCACTCTCATAAACTTTCACGTTTTTTTAATATAAGTAGGATTATTATTAGGAAAAACATTTCTGTTATATTAATTTTTCGCAATAAAATATAGGGAACCTATTTTATATTTAAAAACACTCGATCTTATTAGACATCACGCGCGATGTAGGTCACAATTAATACATTCGTACCGTCGTGGAATAAGTTGCCTGCGTCGGTATTCCCGTTTCATTATAACGTAAATATCTTCAAGTCTAGAGTGAATAGGCTTTTATTAAGTTTGTGTGCTTTACCATCAAAGACTGTCGCCACTCACCATCAGGTGGTTTTGTAGTCAAGACAACAGACAAAACTTCTTAAATACAGTAAATGCTCAGAATCCATAGTAATTTTTCCTTTTCTTAAATTTATTTATAACTCTTTACTGTACTACAGAAAATGGTTTTTCAAATATCCATGTACAATAATTTACATACAGGGATTAGAAACAGATTTATAAAAAAATATTTATTAGGTATTATTTCCAACTAGTACAAATCAGAATGATATTGATACTAAAAATACCAAATGTGGATTAACATACAGCATAACTAACGGGCTAAAAGTAGAAATATTCTCTGCCTACTAATAAAAACTACTAATAAAAAATAAAAATATAGTAAATTCACGGGAAAATAAATAAGTTTTGTGATATACTTTCTATTCTTTTAGTATATACTTAGTTTCTTTTATCTAGTTACAAATCGAAATAAAAGTGTGTTATAAAATTACAAACAAATTAATATATTGTATATAAAAATCAATGATTCTTTGTTTGTGAGTTTGTTTTTCCTCTATAGACCCTGCAATAGTAAGTGAGATAGGAAAAATGTCTTTAGAATTCTCGTCTAAAATTCTCTGGAAAAGGTTTTAAGAACAAAATTATATCGATCGGACACGTAGTAGTGGAGTTGATGCGTAGCAACGCGCGCCGGGTACAGCTAATTAATAATAATTACATTTTAAAAAACTCCTAATGGAAAATAAAACACTGTACACACATTTATATCATAATTGTAATAATTCATTATTTTAGTCACAATGGAATTTTCTTGTACTCCAAATCATATTGAAGTTAGATAATTAAACCTGGCTTTCACGTTAAGGGGGACTTCCGGATTAAAAACCACACCAGACCCATAATTTGCCGGTAAAAAGGTCATATGTATTGGTTTTGATGCATAATACGGACCAGAAGCCAGTAGTCGTCTGGGATCTACATATTGAGGATTAAGTTTTTGGGAATATGACAATACCGGAGTATTCCATTCTGGTCTTAACAGTGAGTTTCCCGCGTCCAATGACGTAGTAGCTTTTGTATTTGTTTTATCCTTTTCAACCAAATTCAGAATGTCATTCGTTTTCAATTTTGCGTTGAGATTTTGAATTAATTTCAGATAGTCATTTGTGGTATCTTTTGCACCAATAACTTCAGCATTTATTAATATTCCATCGTTATTTAAAATAATTTTATGCAGGTCATCAATTTGAACACCTTTCAAATTTGAAGATGTTTCGGTTAAATTTGAAACCGATAACAGCTCTTGGTGAAGTTTCAGTGGGTTAGACCTTATGTATGGGTTTTTGATTAACTCTGTAACCTTTGAAACAAAATCTCTGTAGGGCATTCTAAATTTCACGTAATAGTACGGACTGTAAGTTACAGATTGCGGTCGATTAAATTTATATGTTAGTTCGACTATTTCTTCATTATCGGTTACTGAATTCAATTTATCCAAATTATTCGCGCTTGCCAAGCGATTCGAATCAAACAATAAATTGCTATAAATATCATGTTTTGAATAATCAAGTAAATTTGTTGGCGCGTAAAGATTTACGCCAAAGTTTCCTTGAACTGTTGCGTCAGCTTGCTTGGAATTATAATTTAAACTGTTTTGCTGATTTAGATTTAAAGAGGATAAGTAAGGAAATTGTTTGGTGTTCACACTAGAATAAAATGTTGGATTTACTAATCTCATATTTTGATTGGGTGTTGCGTATGATGGAAAATTGTTAATTTCATAGCCTGGGTTTGATTCACCGTTGTGTTGAATTTGTTCTTTAATATTTTGATTGTTTTGATTAAGAGCTGCTATAGATGCTCTTTTATCATTAACAAGTTGGGATACAGTATACAGTTTTCGATTATTATCACTGTTGTAGTTTAGAGGCACATATCGTTCAACATTTTGGCTTTGAAATAAGGGTATCGGATTATATCCACCACTTCCCATGGTTTCATGGTTTCCCATGGTCCACATTCCATACCTTTTATTTTCTACTTTTTCTGCCTGATTTTTTAATGTTTGAATAATGCCTGAACTCAAAATGCTTTTAGAAACAACATTATTTCGATCTATGTATGATTGTGGATGTAAATTATAGTTCATATTGCTATTGAATAGCCTTTGTGATATATCTTCCTGATTAAGTGGTGTCTTGACTATATTGTTAATAGGACTGTCAACTTTGGCAATATTCCATGGATATAGATTTTTAGGCGTTACTTGAACTGGTGTAGGAATCGGCTGATTAACACCCATCAAACTATTAAAAATATTTGATTTATCACTTTGTTGTACACTCGTTTGACTTATTTCTCTATTTAAATTGGTATTACTATAAGCTTGAACACTCTTTTCTTGATTGTTTTGAGTTTGAACAGCGCCCGAGTTCAACAAGTTCAGATATTGATTATTGTTTAAATCTGATTGCGGCTGTTTCAGGTAATCGTATAAACTCCTTTGATTCTGTACTTGATTATTTGAATTTACTAAAGTATTAGTTGAGCTTCCAATACCGTAAATATTAGGTAAATTTGGATTTGATGGTGCAATTTTCGTTTGATCTAATGTGAAAATGGAATGCAAGGCATTGGACTTATCTTTTTGCTGGATACTTAATGGATCTGAATTCAAGTTGCAATTTTTTGATTGACCGCAATACTTTATCATCTGCAAATATGCATTTTTCACAGTATCAATTAATGTCTTTAGTGCTTCGTCACAGCCTACGTTACTTATAGAAGGTATATCATATTTGAATATTAAATTTGCTTCTATAAGGTTTTTTTTATTTACATCGTTGAAATTTTGTGGAGTATCGTTTTCTACTAAAATTGGATTGCCAGTTCGTGCTATTAAATTCTTAAGTTTCTGTTGATTTTCTATTCCATCAGCACGTGGACCATACTTTACTAAGTACTCGTTCAGAGACTGTAGGATTTGTAGTCTTTTTTCAGGTTGTTGAATGTAAGTGTTGTCTCCTTGGCTTAAAAGGCGCTTCAATAAAACCAAAATATTTTCTAAAATTTTTAGTTGTGGGCAGTCTGATTCAATTTGTGACCCCTTAAATTGGGTATTCTCCTTATTGTATGTAAATGGTACCTGAAAAAATTAGGACGTACTAAGTAGTATAGAAATAGATAGTTATTAATAATATAATCTCTGTTTACCTCGATAGTTTTTTCATCTAAATTTTCTGTGGGATAATTTAAAGGAGCTTGAGAATACGCCAACGGTGCTCTTATTGAGGGTGGAATATTTATCTGTCCTGCAGGTTGTGCATAATGTAAATCCTCCTGTATGTAAAACGACTAAATGTAATATATTGTAGCATTGGGTATCAATAAATATTAAAACATTATTTTAAATTAGGTACTTATGAAGAGAAACATAAATTTAGAAATTCAGACTTTAAGGAAAATTTGCTAATTTAAATTTTTACTGTAAAAAACACTCGGTCTACTTAGTGTTTCTTTTAGAAATATAAAATTCGATTTCACAATTTCCAAATCAGTTACATATAAAAATTACTCACTGCAAGTACGTATTTTAAAGATGCTGAGCATATACTTAAAAGTAATATTTGCCACATCCTGCTCTCTGCAAGGAACAAAGCCATGAAATGATTGCTTATTGCGTTGACACAGCACTACCTTGTCGAATTCTTGACTGTGAAATTAGCTAAATGCTAATAGCACTACCACTCTTTATATTGTAAAACCTTTCAATTAACTGATTATAATCTTAAAATAACATCATTGAAACGTTAATTTGATTTTATATTCTTTTACGTTTGTCATTTAAAATAATACAAATTATAAAAATGTAAAATGATGTACATTGAAATCATAATATAGTCTACTTTAATAAAATTAAAATCTTCAAGGAATAATAAGACGGCAGAATCGCTATTTGTTTTGTATTTGCATTATTTAATGTGGCTTAATAAAACATTATTTAACTATAAAACGCCTTTTATTCAATATTTTGAAATAATACATTTTATAATCATTATTTAACAAGGGCATTGCGACTCGAATATTGATGATGGAGACTCAAAGTTAGCGTATTGTTATCACGAGTTTGCAGGATCTAGCCTCCTATCGCGGCTGTTGGATAACTAGTTTGGGTTTGGATACCTGCACTTTCTAGATTTCCAAGGCTTTCTGAGCTTAACGCACTTCCAAGATATCCTGGCTGTCCATGTAGTCCTCCATTACTTTGTTTTCCAAGACCATCTAGTAGATTATCTTGATTTACTAACCCTCCAGAATTGTCTTGGTCTCCATCATTTCCGATTCCACCAAGGATTCCTTGGTTTCCAAGACCTCCAAGACCTGATAGGTTACCTACATCTCCGTCATTGTTTTGATTTTGAATCGGCCCGAAACCACCTACTACTCGGCTTTCCAAATCTTGTGATTTCCACCACGTATTTCCTGTGGTTCTTATATCGTCTAAAATTCCTAAATTGCCAATACCTCCAATATTTTGTGATCCAATAAGATCAGAGTCAATTTGGAGTTCATCCAGGCTTTCTACCTGTTTTACACTCTCTAAATTAACATTCAAAGCTTTTTCCAAGATTTGCACAATATATTGTTGAGTTTTTATCTTACATTCTTTTTCATAATAATAGCCAACCAGTGGCACAGACCATTGCGCAGCACGTATTATTGCCATATTAATATACTCTTCAGTAAACCTCCTCTGGATCAGAAGTAATTTCAAGTTATAAAGTAATTGTGTTAATTTGGATATAACAATATGAAGACTGATGTTAGGATTTGAACGAAGTTCTATCAAGAATCTTTGTAGGTGTATATTTTTAAATTCTTGCAGTATCTGAAGTAGTTCATTTATCCTTATGGTATTGGAATTTCCACCTCCTCCACTTATCAAGACTCTGGCTACTTCACGAATGATCACACTTAATGATTGATTCTGAAGATTGTTATTTTCAGCAAATATTCTAATAACCCTGAGTAAATTTTGCAATTGTTGTTTTACTTCTATAAGGCTAACATTGTTTATATCAATGTGTAGTTCTCTAAGAATATCAACTATGCTATAACAATCATACTGATAGGTATCTGGATTCGGAATCCAACCATTCCCACCATTTACATCAATCCAACCTTTCCCACCAATCCAGCCTTTGCCACCGATCCCACCGTTCCAACCATTCCAACCATTGGCACCGGACCCACCGTTCCAACCATTCCAACCATTACCACCGATCCCACCGTTCCAACCATTACCACCGTTCCCGCCATTCCAACCATTATTATTAATGTCCGGGTTTATACCAACTGTGTCTATTTGTATATCATACTGCTGATTAAACGCAGGATTTGGGCTAATAAGGTATGACTCTTTATAATTTCGAGTTTTTCCGTTCACTAGGACTCTGCTACCTGAAGCTTGTAAACCTTGTAAAGCAGGCATGCTCGCCGAATAAGAAGATGAATAAATTTGTTCAGATTTTGGGGTGACTCCGCTGGACTTATTCAAAATATATGAACGATAGCTGGCATCTTTGGGAGCTGACTTGTCAGCGTCACCATCGGAACTTCTACTACTAAAGCCGACGTTATTTTGAATTCCGTTATTACGTAGTATTTCATTTCCCGTGTAATATTTACCTAACAACAGATCATATGGGTTTGGGACACGCTGATTTGCGCCGACCTGCAATAAAAAAGACCACTTAAAACTTCAACAGTTACGAAATTACTTGTAACTTAATTTCGGGAACATAATTTTAGGTTATAACAATTAGTATCATACGTTATAAAAATTAGGTATATTACTGCACCAACATTGTATTTCATGAAAGAAGAGAAAGAGATCCAAGTAAGAAAAAAGAATTTTCATCTCCACTCAGAGACAAAGCGAAAAGTAATTTTATGTGATTTCACAAAATTGGTATGTGTGTACCATACATATATTTTAATTTCAAAAGCTTTTCGTCCCCGATTTTGGTCTTATTGAGCCTTTACACACATTTATTGTAATAGAGAATAACAACATTGAAATCTTTCATCAATAGAAACAATTCAGGCACTTTTAAGTAGATAAAAATTAATAGAAAAAGTTCATTATTAAGTATACCTCGTTGAACCATTTTGGACGTTTAGATAAGAAAGCACATGAAAATAAATCTCTATTGAGCTTTCGAATGTTAGTCGGCAATGCTGACTGTTTCCAGTTTACATATGGTCTGTAAGGTCCGAAATTTTGATCTGTGTTCAGGTACTCAGACTGCAATTAAATTTATTATATCTGTGTTAGCTAGCTTCCAACAAAGTTCTTCATAACTTGAAGATAGCTAATGTCATTATGAAACTGACCCTTACTTTACCATAATTGTTGTTCATGCATGATTGTGTAAGAACTGTAACAGACTGTAACTAGAGAACATATTTATACCTGTCCATTAGCCCTATTCCATGCTCTATAGTTCCATTGTGAGTCGTAAGGTGTTGATCCAGTATTTAAGAGCTGCTGATTTTTGTACGGCCTGAGTAACTGTCCCGAGCTTATGTTGGGACTGTAGGGTCCCAAATTTGAATATGATTTAGGGAACCCAGGCTGCAAATAAATGAATTATAAAGTAGAAATCGGCAAACACTAGCATTCATTTCTAGCGTTCTCCGAGAAACTTTTCGGCAACTAGTGTGAAATATCTGGAAAATCCTGTCGCATACCAATCATCTGGCGACCCAATGTATGTAGGAAAAATAAAGTCTTCCTCCATTATCAACAGGCGCCCATTTTAGTATACTTATCGGCAACAATTTAATTCAGGTAAATTAGATATTTACTAAGGTAAATACCAAATTAGCAAAATTTTGTGCCAGGGGGTTGTCATAACTTAATAAATACCTATCTTCTAAATATTTTTTTTCTTCTTTTCTTTCTGTCATATAGGTACATTGTACTCTCTGTTCTCTGAGGAACTTTTCGGGAATGAGTGTGATATGTCTAGAAATTCATGTTGCATCCCAATCATCTGGCGACCCTATGTATCTTGTAACTCTATCTTTGATATACCCGTGGTGTGAAGGACTTTGGAGGCGTCACTACTTGGTTTCGACCCATTAATGGCCCACTACCGAGCACGGGTCTCTTATCATACTCATGACCAAGAAAACTTGTTGTAAGTGGTCATCGAAGCCGTAGAGCATGGACATCATCAGGTGGATCGCCAACGCAACTCCGGCGTAGAAAGAGAACTCTTTTTATAGCATTTTTGAAGAATCTTACGTCATAGCTCGCCGGTAATGTTTCAGAAGGAAGCTCATTGCCACACTGTAGGCAAAAAAAATCCTGAGAATCGGATCTACAATCCAACTGATGTAGTGGAACTCCAATCTTCAACGAGTGGCGTGATGGTGAAAGGTCGTAAGCAACAGCCGGCTGATTCTCGTTTTACACAAGTTTAGAAGTCATTCGATCGAATGTGAATACCAAAAGCATTTCAGCAACTAAGTCTACGATATCGCTACGACTTTTGAAACAAGAATCAGCCGGCAGATCGAATGCCTAGGAGCTCTCAGCCGTCCTAAACTTGGCAGAAAACGGGGACAAAAAGTTTCTCCTGGGTTTTGCCTTGGTTCGTCGGCTAATCATTCATCCAGTGATCATAGCATTCAGCAACCCATAATAATCCTACTAACGGGGCCTGGTTTACTCTCACAACGTGAGGGTCTTGCCTGTAATCCAACACGCTGGCGAAATGCTGTGTGGTAGACCTTCAAAAACTTTAGGGGAATCCCTTAAAGAGTGTAGGTTTCATGATGTATTCCTTCACCGAATGAATGTGATTAACTTGTAATACACACCCAACTTTTTTTACGTAGAGTAAGTTAATGCTTGACATCAATCCCACCTGATGGTAAGCAGCGAAGTCTAAGATGTTGAGCACACGAATTTAGTAAATGCCTATTTATTCTTCAAAATTAGAGGTGCTCAGGAGCCCAGGGACTTTCCGTTCGAGAGACCAACGTTCAAACTTAGGTTATCATTGTGGGCCCGCCCATAAAAGAACAGATGTTAAATAAAACTAAAATAAACATCAAATCTTACCCATTGCTGACCGCAGGATAGACAGGCGTGCAAGGCTAGCAAGAGACTTAAAGCCCTCATGTTTGAATAATCCAAAAAATCCAGTACCACCTTATATACCTCGTATTTCAATCAATATCATATAATATTGGCGTGTAATTGAACATTATATTATTGAATAATTTAATGCTATCGAATTGATTATTCATATATAGCTCGGGGAATTGTAACAATTTGGGTGCGTAAAGAATTTTAATGTATATAATTCATGTTTTATTAAGCCCGTTAAAACGTAGTAGTGCATATTTGCAACTTGTCAAAGAAACCGCGTCTCAGATACAAAATCTAAACTATACATCAAACCTTGTTATTTTGTGGTAAGTCTGACACAATACACTGTCAACTGTTAAAACCAATGACTTTTTGAGTTATTTTAATAACTTTAACAAATGTCTTATGGTGCAGAATTAATGAACTATTTTGTAACTGTAATTGCACAATAATATAATCATATACTACAAATTCCGTTTAAAGGGGTTTAAAACAGGAACAACACTATACTGCCAAATTTATTACTCAAAGTTTAAAAGAAATTGTAAAAAAAAGTAAAAAAAACTTGTTCTTGGATACTTTTGTTCAAACATTTTGTGAACAAATATATTAAATCCTATTAATACAAAAAAGGCATGTATAACTAAAAACAAAAGAACATTGCAAAACACTTTATTTACATACATTTTATAGTTACACTAACAATTGCACAAATAAGTTGCATGCAGTAGATACATTTTCAAAACAAAAATTACAACAAAGTGCACAAATTTAGGTGTACATACATAACATATTATGTACGTATGATTTCAAAAGGTTTACAATAAAACAAAATTTAAAAAAAATCTCAAATTTACCAACAAATAGATTAAAAAATTAAATTGCTCAAGATGTATACACAATAATATGTATAAAATAATTGAAGTACATTTACAGTACTGTCTTAATTGACTCAATTAGTGATTTATGAATGTACGTCCTTTTTACATATAAATTAATGTTCTCTCTCTCACTCTTGTTTCGAAGACACCTACATTGTTATGTCTTACAATAACTATATCTTTTATGAAGTAAATCAAATCAATAATTTATAATGATCCAATATTTACATGAGAATATACACAAAGTGCACAGATAAAATATACACATAGGCTACAATTATACATAAATCAATGTGCAATTATATAAAAACTTTAGTATAATTCGAATTCATTAAACAGAAATAACTTGACTCATCACACCAACTGATTCACAGTAATTCCTTAGAAAACGAAGACATAATTAAAAAGGAAACCTTTTAACACAAAAATTAAATTGTTACTTTTTAAACTGATAGGAATTTATATAAATAATAAATCTTAATTGGAATTTAATAAAAATCGAAAACAGAAGTATTAATAACAATATAATCATAATAAAAAACATAAATAACCAATAAAACAACCAATAATAATAATAACCAACATATAAAACCAATAAATTAAAGCAATACAGAATAAACATTTTGGATAATAAAATTATAAAAAGTGTCTTGTTTAATTACATGTCTGTGGTAAAATTATATAACTGCATCAAGCAACATTTGTATTCTGTGGAATTACTCCAAATCACTAACATACATATACTAGGGATTACGGATAATTAGAATATTAAAAACAGTCATAGCCAATCAAGCCTTATAGTCTTAACAAACCGCACTGACGACTTTGGTGTCAAATATTTCGATCCAGTATCCATCGGGGTCCTGGATGAAGGCAAGACCCTTCATTTTACCATCTTCGGGCCTTTTTATGAACTTAACCCCTTGTTGCTCGAATCTGAAATTATTTATCGAGATTTTTGAAAATGATTATTACGTAACTCCATGACTGGAGGTCTTGTGACAAATGATGTAACCAAAAAGAAAAAACCCAACTGTATTCTCGACTATGTTTTTTGTCAATTAATGTTAAAATAGTAATAATAAAAATATAAATGTTATACGGTATATTTTTGAAATAGTCTTTCTTTTGACATCTATATTGCTTAGGTAAGAAAATAGGAAACCTAACCTAACCCTCCTTTCTTTTGATTTCCGGGCGTTATTGTGGAAATGTACACACTTCATTATGTTGAAATTTGTCTAGCAGTTTGGGCTGTAGGGTGTGCCAAAGACATGGACGTATATACAAAATTTGTACAAAGAAATACTAGAAAATCATTACCCCCCTCCTGAGTATATATATAGAAATCTTTATAGAAAGCAACATATTTTTTTCGATGTTTTGTTAATTTTCTCGATTTTCTGGCACATTTCGCGATATTGTTGTGAATTTTAGAGCAATCTCTCCTATGGTAAGTACATGTAGGTTCAGTATTTTTCGTAAATTTTTTAAGGATTTTGTAATGGAGTATAAGTTGGGGAAGAATTTTCTTAGCCATCAACACATTGTTTATGCCTTTGGTATTATTACTGGAAAAAGGTGAACACTTATTAATATGTCCTTGATGAGCCAATAAGCTTTAAATCTGATTATTTTATTTTTATAAAACAGTATAATAGAACATGATTTTTATCAAACCTGCAGGATAAACTTACCTAGCACAAGCGCTGGCCACATCAGGAACCAATAAGCCAATGTGTCCAAAGCCCCTGGGGTCTGAATTGCCATTATGATAGCTTGACTCATCACTCTCGGTCCCCCAATTACTGGAATAGTAACAAATTATTCCTTATGTATCAGGCATAAATTTATATGTAATAAAAATATATACAAAATGTATACATGTAATAAAAAGGTTACAAGAGAGAAACTTACTATGTTAACTCCAAAGTTGCTTTTCTCGTCATGGCCCATGCAGCTCGCTGAGCTTCATTCTGCGGGATTTCAGCAGGATTCTCATACCCCATAAAGAAAAGAGAGAACTTCATCTCTGGGAAGTGCAATTGTTTTAATAGAGTCATTCCGAGAACTCCTGTATAGAAAGGAATAGACTTCCGTGGATCCTTGATTCTGTACATTGTTTGTTGGAACATGAAATCCTGTAATAAAAAAATAGTGAAGTTTATATTTCAATAGTTAATATTAAACAACATTTTATTAGTTAACATTTGTAGAACTTTTCTTTAATGCTATAAACAAAAAAACACAGATCAGAAAGGAAATGGGACCCATATATGTGATAAGCATCAAGAAAACAACAAAATATTATGTTCATAGCACTTTCAGTTACATATAGCAAACTCATAATTTTATTAAAATCAATTGTTTTATACATATTATGCCTAGTCAATTTTTGGTCATCAAGAGGACTGTGCAATATTCATCTCATACTGAACGTAATTTAAATTTCTGTTTAATACGGTTTTTATATTCCCCATAAAAGCCTAGGAAGGAGAGTGATAGAAGAATGGGAATAAGGAAGGTGTATCAAGAATGCAAGATAAAATGAGACAAAAATATTAAGAAAACAAACGCAGGCATCTCATACCAAATACAATAATTAAAGGAATTTATCATGTGACCCCTGATAACAATAGGAGTATAATGACATAATTCTGTGTTGATGTTATCTCAATAAGTCAATCGTCAGTAAGTGATAAGTGTAATTTTGTTATTATTAATGACATAGCTAGATTCAAGTTAGTTATTACTGTATTAAGAATTAAATCACCAATTGGAAGTTATAACATAAATCAAATAGTAGCTAGTGAATGAAAAAACTTTCTAGTACTTACTAGTAAAACGTACTAATTGGTCTATGAACTCAGTAAAGGCTCATTGGAACAGGGAATAGGTTCTAGGCCTCCTCTGTATAAGGAAGGACCCTTACTCAGTAGCAAATATTTACAAATACGTAGTCTTGTACGTACTCCACTTACCTTAGTAGATGAGCAAGGTGTCTGGCATAAAGCCTCAATCTCTTGGGCAGAGATACCTTCAGCCATAGTCCTGTAAATTAACAAATTATCACTTGACCTTAACCTTTAATTTGTAAGTTTAATCAGTAGCAAATACAGCGATTATGTGATTTGTAATGTATTGTTAGCGCACGTACCTAGTGAATTGATAACCCGGCTTGTGAATAAGTGTTTGAGGAAATAGGATATTACGAAAGCCGCATAAAAATCCACTAGCCCTAGTGAAAATTGACATTTATTATGACGTGCCTGCGGTGCAGTTTGCTATTGACATCGTATGACATGTGTCATTTCAATCCACAGAGTAGGAAAAATATACTATGATTTCTTCCGATTTGTAGGCACGGAACTTAGAACAATCAATGTAACAGATACAGAAATTGCGGAAGTACAGTATTTTTTAAGTATTTCCAACTATTTTATAATTTATAACATTAAAAATGTTTAACCTATAAGTCTTTAAGACTTACCCACTGTTGGACATAGGCCTAACCTTATTCTCACCACTCTGAATGTTCCTGAACCTCCTGAATCCAGTATATATACTTCATCTTCAGATTTTGTTTCGGAGAATATGTAATTTATTATTTCTGAAAACAAAGGGGTATTGCTAAATAAGTTAATGTTTTCAAGATGTTTTAATTAAAACTAGATATCTTACAATAAATAAAATACATAAACAATAAAATAAACATAATAACACAGCTTAGACAGTTACTCTGATAATAATGAAATATTATATTAGAGAATATAACTTATCATTAATTGGTATAATATGATTTATCCTGCATAGATGACCTTACTATTAAATATTTAGTAATAAAGTATTATAATTTTGGCCCACTAAGTTCCTGTATTTTTTAAAGTTGTAATGTGTAACCCAAAAATCTCGTAAAGTTATCTACATACTCACATAATCACATATTAATGGAGACAAGACAATTAAAAATAGTACAACATGGTTTAGATAAACTTGACAAGCTTTTTATGGCCGTAGCCGGCTTATAAAACAAACCCCAATTCCATGGTGGCCTACCAAGGCATCTTAAGAGCCATACAGAAGTCTCTGGTGCTCAGAAGACTGCGCAGAAGAGAGCTGCTTGCTGCGAGGGCTTCTCGAAGGATAATTATCATTTTGTGAAGCCAGTCTGGCTGGTTACCACCTTCTTGCTTGAATCAGCCAACTAATGATTTGTCGTGTTTTAAGAGACAATTCTCTTTTTCTCTCTTTGCTTTATCCATCCTCCTCCCCAACTCCTTCTATCTCCGGTTCTGAAGTGGAATGTTGTTGGTGTATCTGGGGTCAGTTGCTATTGTTACTGATCCCAGTTGCTTTAGCAATGTACCACTTCCCTCGGTTCTTTTTCTGCCCTGCGTATATGTTTATCACTTCCTCCTGGCATGCAACATGTTAGTAATACCCCAGTCTGGTGTTATTAATGTCCATGGGCAGCAGTGATCACTTACCGTCAGCTGACGGCAATCCTGCCTGGTGGTAAATGGCTCTCTCCATCAATCCAATTTTCCACTTATCTGCTTCATAGTAATGTGGAATGGCGCATAGTCTCCTGTCTTCTGGAGAGATTCATGCTCAGTAGAAGGTTAATGTGTCACATTCAGGCAATCATTGTTTGGTCCATAAATAAAAATTCTCATATAAGTAAATTAATTCCTCCAGCCACACTACATCATATTCAGCAGATGTAGGCTTGCAAATGTATGCAGAGATCATTCTTGTATTTTTTATATTATCTATGAAGATATCGCCTGTGACGTTAAGAAAGGTGCCCACTTCTATTTTCTTCAAATATTCTTTTTCTATATCATCAATCATTTCTGACATAGTGTTTATATTATCATAGTCAGACCTGGAAGCTTTCCCAAATTCTTGAATTAAATGTTTCATATCCCGTTCTGATACATGGACATTGTTTTTTGTAAAATCGTAAAATATATGCACAGTGCCAGTAGGATCACTCAATTCAATGTTGGTGTAACAATCAGTACTATTATAAACGGCAGTAACAACTCCATGTATCATAATATTTTTAAACGTAAGTCCAAACATTTCGTAAATATACTTATTGTCTTCAAGTCTTTTGGCGCGAAAAATGTCCTGTATGTATAATTTGAGCGGATTCTTCTGTAAGGTTTCCATATCTGGAGCAAACTACACTTCATAAGTTTCTCAGTTTTGACTTCACAGCAACAGATTTGACAAATAACGATATACATTTATGAAATTTATAAAAGCGTAACTGAAAACATTATTTTTACATGAACAAAGTACTTAGGTAGTACAATGAACCGATATATCATTCAAATCCAACTTTAGAAATGTTTATTGACATGACAATGTTGAAGTGTTGACATGTGTACATGTATTGTACATAATTGTCTTAGAGGGTGTCAACCTCTTCATTTAAATTTGTGACACTGACAGTCAACAATAGTCATCAGAGGGCATTTTTATACTGATTGTACAATGCTTACTAATCTGTACAGCGCTTATTCTCTATAGATTGCAAATTACATTTGTTAATAAACATTTAATTTTAGTAAAGATTCAAGTCTGTCAATAAAACCAGTATTTATTTTTGAATATACAAGTAGACTTGGGTTTTTGTGTAAAAACATCATTCATGAATTTTCAGATTCCCGGAGTCAAGGAGTCCGGTATCACTTATACTATACTATAATTGATGTGATAAATGCATTAAGTGTATTAAAACCAATAAATTTGAAAAGTAAAAAACAAAATAATTGGAAATGGTTGAAAGGTTGCTAACTTCTTCATGAAATTAAAAATGTAAGAGTATGTAATTGTGAATGATGTTGTGTTTTGTAATTTTTCTGTATGACTGGTATGACAATATTTCTTTGTCGTTTGTACCTACTTGTTCTTCGTTCAATATTTAGTTCAATAATTAATTTTCAAAAATATCATGAGTAACTACTCACTAAAATTGTGGAAAAAAAACATCACTTATGTAAGTTGATGAAAAACCTACAAAAGATTTTTTATGGTGCATTTACATTTATTCCGGATCGAGGTTGTAAAAAATAGAGGTAGGCGTAGTTATGATTTGAACTCGATTCATCGGATTATGTTATGGGTGATCCCAAATGTTTTGTACGATTTCGATGTATTTCGACCTAGCCTCTAGACAAATGTTTTTTTCTTAACGTTTAAGCCAAACGATAATTCAATAATGTATGGGATTGAAATTTATTTCGGAAAAACAGATATCACATTTTTCTGCACTGAATATAGGTTACATACAATTTTGAACTAGGGTGTGGGGTTAATAATAACAGAAAAGTCATTGGGTTCAGTACATCCAGTTGCATGTACTTTGTTTTAGTTTTCATTTTTGTTCACCGCTTACCATCGTGTTCGATTTTACATCTACTTTTTACGACATTGTTTTACTTAAGTCTGCTTACGTTACTTACCATAATCTTGAATTCTACTGGAAATAACAAGTCATTTCAAAAAATCTTCAGTACAACTCTTAATTACTACCTGATGTAAAAACGATACCTTCGGGCTATTTAATTCCGTTTCACTTAGAGCTCAGTGTTCGGACGTAACTAAGACGCTGGAAGTAACATCCACATCTTAGGAACAAAGGCAAGTGTGAAGTGGCCGAGGTGCCTCAACTTCCCAATTATGCAAACTGCTCGTCTGCTACCGGCTTATTTGTCGACCGTGTTCCGAAGGATTAGTGTTGGGAACTAGTCGATTGTCTTACATTGAGTTTGACGGTTTTCTCGGAGCTAGGGATTCTGCCTGTTGTTCCAACTCAAGGCATCAATTTAACAAGTCAATTTGTCACTGAAAGTACTCATATTGTTAATATAAAATGTGCTTACATCCTCAACTAGCTTGATGATTGATTCGAAAGGGGAAGGGGGGATTCGGAGTGTAAAGGAATGACCCATAACGGCTACATTTTTTCATTACTCCCGTTACTGTTTTGCCAATCGGAATCGTTCAATATGTCGGCCAGTGTGAGGGATGCCCCCAATTTTATGAAAATTTACGAAGACGCCATGGGCTGTGAATTTCTGGAGAAGCTGAAGTAGAACTATCGATATCTCGCAGACCCACCCTATCTGATCATAGCATCTCCGTAGTGAGAGGCCGCGCATCGGAATCGCCTACTTCGCTTGGTCGCAATATCTCGGTCACAACTTGTTTACAACAAGCGATGCTCGCTCGAACCTCGTTCTTTGTTGGACATTTTAAAATTAAAAACCAACTATAAGTATAATATGTTTCATCATTTCCACATTTTCAACCCACTGCAGGGTCCGAGCCAAGAGGGATGAGACTTTGGTCTCATAACAAATCATACAAAGTGAAGTTCCACCACAATAAATTCCTGGGCAAGCGGGGATAAGCAGACTTCACACGCCTTCGCCTTTATGGGTAACCCACAAGAGCGTAGGTTTCTTCACGAAGTTTTCTATTACCGAGTCAAGTGATAACTAATTTGAAAAAAAGTTTTTAGAAATTAGAGATTTGAGCTAAGCCTCCAGTTCGATAGGTCAACGTTCAAGTCGATAAGTAATCATTGCTTAGATATATTTTGTTTAGTCTTTAGTCTATAACAACATTGAGGTCTAAATTGTATGCTAAAATAAACATTAAACAACGGTTTTCTAAGTAGGAAGTGTACTTCACAACGATGAGTGCTCCAAACTGGACGATCCATTGATGGCCAACTAATGAGCATGGGTCTGAGGAGGCCTAAAGCATGCGCTACCACGCTGCTCCAGTACGGTTTGGTGGATGGTTAAGTGGCTAACCAAGTGTCAATAGTTTTTATGCCACCTAAAGGTATTCGACATGGCTTAAAGGTTTTTGGAAAGAAAAGACAACGAAAGAAATTTAGCGGTCATCTCTCTGCGCTCGCTGTTGCTTAACTCTTTCGATCGGTTACAGCCGAAGCAAGTCGCCGGGCTATGAGTATATTCTCCAATGCCCCAAGCTGCTATAAGAATTAAAATTATGAAGAATCTAATATCCTTCCAGGATAATTGGGAAAAATAATTACCGAAATTTCATCAATTTAATTAATTATCAGTTAGGTCGTTTTACCAGTCTGGTACAATCTACGGCTGAATCGTTTTGCCCGCGTGTTTTGGGAAAACCTAGTTTGGCTTATGAACACAAGGGAAAATGTAGACTTGTCTTACGTGACAATCGCAGGAAATAGGTTTGGCCAGTGTTGGGAATAAAACAGTTGGGCCTACGTTCCCGGGTTCGTCAGGTAAAATAAATACTAACCTGGTATTGAATCCAATCGGTGACTATTTTCCGGTTCCTATATCGTACCCATATCCGTTACTGCGGATAACGATCCATTGCTTTTTTTGTATTGACTTGTCCGTACTTATCTTTGATAAACGATAGACCCTCGGAGTTTTAGGCTTTATAGTCCAATTTTATGGGTATAAATGGTATTCTTGTTTAATGAAACGTAAAAGTAGTATTTAGTTTAAAGTATTACTCTAGTTTTAAAGAGGCTACAAATAAATAAGTCGAAGAAACTGTAATATTAGCAGCGTACGCGAAATAAGGATTGGTTTTGGTATTTTTTTCACACATTGGGGTACATTATCGATCTTTACGTACGGACCCCTAACATTTTTGAAAATATTTTATAACTATGTTCACATGGATAATAAATTATTGTACTGGTGAAAGAAATTTCTAAATCAACTTGGTAGTTTCGGAGCCTATTCTCCTGAAACAAACAATTTTTTTTTTCTTTATAATAATAAGTACTGATAGCCTTCCAAACCCAACCTCACAGGCTGGTAAGTACCTATCTATAATTATTTTCGTGTATCTACCGACTGATGCAGACACCAAACAGATACTGTTGTAGTCAATCAATCTGTGTGGCGTACTCAACGACGGCTTACAAAGGACATCAGTATTTGCTAACGCGGTGACTGGTCCGCAAATAAGGGCCAGTCACTCATTAGGGGATGTGAACTATCTAAAATATACTACATAAATACATACTCACATATCTAATGACCTCTTACGAGTATATGCCGTTAAGATGCTATTGGACTCAAAAAAGAACTTTGTACAGAATCTGCAAACTGGGCGCTGGTAAGGCGTTTTATGCCAATTCGGGTAGTTAACTCCAACTAAAGTTCATTGTGAAAAGTTTTTATACGTGTATTGGTCGTAGTATTGGAGAGCCAGTGCTGCCTCTTCTGCTTTCCCCCCATCCTTTGCTTGTCATCCTTCACCTACCATCTGGTGATCTATCTGCTCATTCACTTGCTGCATAACATAATAAAAATATTCATTTCTCTAAAACTGCTTCTTCAATAATGATGAGGAATGAAGGGATAACCTTTACAACTTTCACGGGTAGCATGGATATGAAAGAAGTATTATAGTGACGAGCTCAGTGGACCACAGCCCCAAGTCCTCACAGCGCATTTCATGTTTGTATTGGCATCAGCCCGGAAGCTCTGGCCCAGAGCTAGCTGTAACGGCAATTAATTTATTCGACCCTTATTTGGTTACGTAAGCTGTTTAAAGATGGCCTTCGGTGTTTAATTCCGCTATGATCCGTTTGTTTGCGAATCCTGTGGACGGCAGCTCTGTTTATTTTAGGACTAACGATAATACCGAGGTTATTTTTATGTAAGCCTCTAAATATGTTGAAAGGAATTAAACTGAACGTTGCTGTTAGTTTATTTGAGCAGGTATGTTTTGGCTTTGATCATTAATGGTCTACTATGAGCTTGTCCTCTCATCATTGACGAGGCCTAGAGTATTTCACAGCGCTATTCAAAAGTTAGCGCTTGACAACGAAACCGCCTGATGGTAAGTGGCGACATTGTCTTTGATGGTAAAGCACTAACTTAATAATAGCCTATTCGCTCTTCACTTTAAGAAATTTACGTTATAACCAAACGGGAATACAGACACGGGCAACTTATTCCACCCCTTCCTCAATGATGAGGAACGAGTCGAAACGCGACGTTCTTACGGGCGCGGTGGTGTGGTTACGAGGGGATGGATATCCGTCGTGCGCCGGCTCGTATTCTTAGTATTCATTAGGATTTAGTACATAGTATAAGTGTTTATATACATAGTTATATGTATCTCATATGTTACATACTATATTAATGATTCTGTCCTATCCTATATATTATATATATATCTGCGTGTATTAACAGTAACAATAATAAAGTTATAGTAAGTTTTGTTAATTTGTGTTTACGACGAATTTACTTGCAGTAGCAGTCGTTG
Organism: Asbolis capucinus; assembly: GCA_018249125.1. Taxonomy (NCBI): domain Eukaryota; kingdom Metazoa; phylum Arthropoda; class Insecta; order Lepidoptera; family Hesperiidae; genus Asbolis; species Asbolis capucinus. The sequence continues at coordinate 23,999 of DWJZ01000662.1, forward strand.
CGTGCTGACCTATTTACACGGGAATACCTTTGGAGAGCTGCATGTGAAAATTTAATCAATTCCTGACGTTTTTAAATTAATTAAGGAGGAGAACATGAGCGTAGCTCTCTTTAATAATATTAATTATCATTTTGTGCTGCCGTGTGTCCCTCGAGAAAACATTTTTTTAAATGGATTGCTTGTATTTGTTCCAATTCTGTTGCTAAGTAAACGTTTCTTGGATGGTAACAACGTATTTAAAGGTATAGGCTTGAAACCCGGATAGAAAAGATTCAAACAAAAGCGTCGATTGGTAGGTACCTACCTGAACTGTGAAGTGAAGCCATATTTAAAAGATAGTTGTAAAGTAGTTAAAAAAGGTTTTTATTGCTAATTTAAGGACTTACAAAATTACTAATATTATAAAATATAAGTATGGGATGATGGCAAAATAAAGCAGTTGTGGTTAAATCAACTTTAATCTTCTTTTTTTAATTCTTTTTACATCCGCTTTTAAGTCATTCATCTTCTATTTTCTCTCTGTCATTCTTCTCTTGTTTTCCATTATTTTTATTACATTCATCGTCTAACCTGCCATACATAAAAGCAAGTTTGCCACTTACAATTATGTGGTTTCGTAGTCAAGTGCAAAAAGGATAAATGGACGGATGGATGCTTGTTACTTCTTCGCGCAGAAACTACTGAATCAATCTGGACGAAATTTGGCACAGATATAGTAGTTTAAGTTTAATTGTGCAGGGATAGTTACGCCTCATATAATCAACGATGCTTTTTTTTTTGTTATCGAGGGGAAACCTTCCAAAGGTACCCGATGCCGTGGGAGCGACACAGAGTTATGTGGGATTTTTACCGCAGTTAAACCCTCCCGGTGGCCTTCCTCAGCGCTAAGTGGAGGGCTCCGGGATCTCCAGTGGAACGCAACCGGAGCCCTCCTAGCGCGGTGCCTAATGTCGGGCTTCTTCCGAGAGGGACCCAAAGTTCCGTACCTGGTCAACTCACTTTACGACGGTATGCGGCCACACATACCGACGTCCTTCCCGGGGCTGCTATTGGAGGTTAGAGCTCCCACTATAGCCGCCCGCAACCTAAAAGGCCCCCTTTTAGTCGCCTCTTACGACTGGCAGGGATACCGTGGCTCGTATTTTATTCCCGAGCTACAGGGATAAATCAACGATAACTAGTTCATCTACGCCACGCGTAGACACTAGTATTAAATACGCCACGTTCAAGTAAAAACTTCCAAAGTAAATAAATAAAGTAACTACATTATTACTCTTCGAATAATATGCAGTTCAGATAACATCAATAAAATCAGCAAATCATTCTAAAGGTCTAATAAGGCATACATATGTCAAAAATCACTGTCGTCCATAAAAAACTGAGAAAAATGGATAGTAAAAAAATCCAGATCGAATGTGCATCGAGTATACTCGTCTCTAGTTATATGCTACAGATAACGTGGCAGTTATGGGACCCAATACACTAGGATTTGGCAAATTTCTACCACGACACAATATGTCGCTTAACTCATGTACGTTACCAGTGTCATAACATTTGGCCTCTTGCCAAAGATGGTGTCCTGGTACATGTAATTTATTGTAATAACATCTGTTACGAAATTTATCAGTACGCTTTGTTTTTACTGTCAATAAAACCATAAAAGTAATAACGGGGACTATATTGGTTTACCACTGGAGTCCATGAGGCTTGTGAGCCATTTCTTGTCTTTATATTATTTCCTCAGAAATGTACGTAAGTAGTACATCGAATATTACTGTTACTATGAACTAAGCCCTAGTATGAATTCAGATAGTAATATTTTTTTAAAAATATTTTAACACTTACGTTTTTTACACCAACCCAGGTTCGATTAGTGGCTACTGCCATGAATAAACCTTAGCATTTGGTTCTTCTGTTTTGATGTGATACATGTGCCTACATATTAAGTTGTTTAAGTATTTCGAGGTGACTTATATTTTTTGTAAAAACAATATTGTAAGTCTTTATCATATTAAAATTCTTTTTGCTACTCTAATGACAATCCAGTAAAAAATGTTTTTAATTTCTAAAGCAAATGATGGTATCCCGCTTTCCCGCCAAAACGAAGGGCGCTATTTGCCGCGTTCTCAAAATGGCGTCGTAACAGTATCTCCTTGTTGCGTTCAGGAATTAGCTTTGAAGCACTTTTGTTTTATTATTATTGCATAATGAGGGCGTGTGCTGTTTTTCATACTTAGCTTGTTTACTCAGTAAGGTTGGGCTGAAATTAATTTAAAATGTTTGCTCAGGTTCCTAACACATTACCGTATTTTTAAACTGTACAAGCTAAGGTTTGGTTTGGTAAACGGGTTGTATTTTATTATTATTGTTAGCTCTAAAGTTCTCTACTAAAATCTTACATTATAAAGGTTCCTGAAATTACTTGTATAGAGCATATTTAAAAAATAATGAGAGAAAGCGTAAACTATTCCATAGATATTATATTCTGCCTCTTCATTTCAACGAGACGCTTCCAGTTCAGAAACAGGTAAACCTTCCCGCGCTGTAACAACTACATGAGTTAAAGGAGACACACGGGCTTTATGGATGTAGTACTTCAGAAATAAAAAACTGGAGTTTTTTCTTTTTATATTATTACAACTAAAATAACTTACCAACTGTACATTTTAAGAACTATATAACTTAAAATAACACTAACTGTCCCATTCAGAGCAGTTATTTAAATTACTCCTTATTACATAATCTATTAGCAAAATTACTGCTGATAAGCTATTTATTTAATCAGGAACCACTCTGAGTGTGGCTGTTCGTACAGTTATATCTAAGCGTTGGCTATCTTGTTGATTAAACTGTTATATCGACTTGATTGAAGACATTACCATCTGAAAAGATGATAGTCTGTTAAAGGACTTCACATCATCATCGCAATAATCATCAAACCCTGCATCTTTGACAGAGCTCTGTCTTTTATTCCGTGATAACGAAGTTATTCGATTTTGTAACAGTTGATATACATATGTATGTATTAGTTTCTCCAAAATAGCTGCAAGTACATTTAGTTACAAATAATCTTTTAGGAACGGTTTTCTAGCGCAATTAGTAGAAATCCTGCTTGTGGGTGCGGTTGTCGGATGAGGGAGGCATTTACTTGACAGATGAACTATTATTCTCGGGTTGTGCGGTGTTATCACAGTGCAATGTGCAGTAGTGCGATTTCGAAACTAATAAGAGTAAAAGTTGTATATTTTTTTTCACCTTAACTTTCGTCTGCCGTTCTGGCTTGTTGGCTGGTCCTACCAATATTATAGGTATATGTAAAAGTTAATGACGCGAGCGAAACCGCGGGCAGAAACTGGTTTAAAATAAGAATCTTAGCAAAAGTCCGCCTAGTAACTCAATATTTTGTTGGAGCAATAAAGTATAAATAAAGTAAATAAATAATTTACATGTTGAATTGAGTCACTCTCTACAGCCGTATGTTCTCACTTTCATATTCTAAACATTCAGCTCTACATCTGAAAGTGGTTCTAGCTCCAAGTTATTCAAGCTTCTTGATAGATTATCTTGTAAAGTTCCCCAACTTGTTATAATAATTGTTACGGGATTTGCTGTTGAGATCGTTACGCACTCATTATGAAACTTGCGCTGTATTCCTGGTTCTTTGTCGAATTTGACACTGGCAGAGTATGGGACAAAATTATTTGTAATAACTTGCGAGTGAACAGGAGAAGTGTAGTGGGACGTAGAGTATGTTTATGTAGACCCGATCAACCTTGTTATGTAATATAAATTATTAAGTTTTAAGTGTAATGCTGTGGGCATAATATTATTGTCTGCTATAGAAAGTATCCTAAGAGTAAGCCCACTGTACAATGCACAATAATTATTAATTTACATCAGACATACTAGTTTTAATTACTGCTATCCCATGGGAAATAAGCCGCCGCCCAGGATAAAAAGAATCCTATAATATTCGTCGGTAAATGGACTATCCATATATTTCATGTTTGCAATTCGGACCAGTACTTTTGTGATTGGCGCGTTCAAACAAACACTTTTCAGATTTGATTTCAGAAATCTAAAGAGTTTGTTTATTTTTATTTCTGTTTATTTCTATTCTGTACAGATGTAGTGTAGTTTCTTAACCGTTAACTATAAAGTTGGATCGTAGTGAAGTACAAATTTAAATATAACAAAATCTAGCGACACTGGACAGATCATGTCTCACGGGCCTGGCACCTATTAATAGAAGTTTGAAAAACCTTTATATTGGAGATATAGATATGCTTTAAGCGTTTTTAAGTATGAAGTGTACTTTTACTTAAGGTATGATAAGTTAAAGTTTAATTTTACTTAAATATTTTTGTACAGTGTCAATAAATATTGTACCTTTTATTAAATAACTAGCCGTACCCGGTGCGTGTTGCAACGCATCAACCATGATCGATATCACTATGGTACCAAAACCGTTTCAAGGAATTTTCAACCATGTTACTTAAGTCAATAATGATCTATTTCCTTGCATTTCAGAGTCTATAAAGGACAAATAAACAGACTCACAAACAAGTATGTATTTTTAACTTTATACACTTAACAATTCTATTTCGTAAACAAATTATTCATCAGCCCAATGAAGTGATTATTCAATTAGCTATCGCACGCAAATTCATTATTGAACGAATTATAATTTTTAACTGTAACATACTCGTATTATAATATCATGTAATACATTGATATATCAGTTGTTTTAAAGTAAATCCCCATTACTTAACGCACTCAGAGTCGTTGATGATTTCTTAAATTGATCCTTAATACAGTTTTTTTTTATTTAGTACACACCTAATTTTAACAGGATAATTATATAATGTAAGTTCTCTACAGACCACTTATTCCATATAGGAATTTCTTCCAGTGGACCCGTAAAGAGGAACATTAGTAAAGTAAATTTTGTGTATAAAAGTGTGTACCTACAAAAGATTTAGATACGTTTACAACAAATACGAAATATTATAGAAAAATGTAATTTAACATATGTGTATGATAACAATAAAGCAAAACCTATACTATATAAATAATAGATATATATTATATAACATAATACACACACAAATATACAATATATCCTTAAATATATAGTATAATACAAAAGATTAGATTAGATTTTGAGTGGAACCGTATTGGGGCGGCTTAGAATTCAAGCCCCAATCCCATGCTGGCCTACCAGGGTGTCGTAAAAGGTGCACAGAAGTCAGCTGCTTAGTGATAGGACTTTACGGAACGATTATTATTTTTTTGTGTTTTTTTCGCTTCATTCTGCCGCCAAACAATTCGTCGTGTTCCGGCTGGGGCCTTGAGAGCCAGTTCACTAACCACTACACCAACCGGCCTGTCAATTCAATTCCAGCCTTCTGTATTATCTTAATTTGACGATATTATGTTATCATCCAATTTTGTATTTCGAGTTCGGC
>DWJZ01000663.1:0-29455 GCA_018249125.1 Asbolis capucinus
GTGTTACTCGTTCAGCATGCTGTCAATGCCTATAATTATAATAGCATTTAGATATAACTGTAAGAATATGTATAAACCTGGAAGCAATGTTTATTATATTGGCGTTCTATTTAAATAAAAAAATAATTAAATAAATAAATAAAGGTGCTGGATAAAATTTCATTTCATTTCATCTTTAATTATTGTCACGATTATGGCTATAGTTACCAATTATCGTTTCTCGTCTTATCAAGAGGGTGCCATATTCGATATATATATAGACTTATGTCCTGCAGGAGGTGTGGGTCCAAGCGCTGCTGTACGGCGGCTGCTCGCTGTTGGCAGCGCTGGTCGTGCTGCTGGCGCCCGAGACACGGCGTACGCCGCTCCCCGCGCGCGTCGATGACGCCGAGCTCATGACACGCGCGCCCGTACCCCCTGTATCCCCCGTACCCCCCGGTACACCAACCGCTACACATACTACAAGATTTTAATGACGATTAAATTAAACATGTAATAAAATATTTTCAAACTTTTTAATATCGTTATTCTTTACTTAATACTGAAGAGGGGTTCTGCCAGGGTCGAGAGAAACTTGGCAGACCTCTTACTTTTGAGCCGAAGATACTTGAGAGCCGGAGAGGTTGAGGTTCTTGAAATTAAACTTCTTCTTCGTAGTAGTTCTGAGTGATATCAGAGTCAGATCCGAATATATTTAGATAGAACAAAATGCACGCTTTATATACAGATCTTACAAACAGAGTTTATCCAATTGGAAAGTGTATATTAAAAAATAGTCAATAAGAATTACGATTAAAAATCAGATGTAACAAATACAATAGAAGAGATACACAATAACAAAATATAAAATGATTGGCTAGCTCAAATGGCGCATCTCGCGCGACGTTATAGGTTAGTAATTTCGCGTAGTGATATAAATATGCGCACGGTATGTGAGCGCTTAGAATTCCGCTCTGGTTACTCGAGGTGTGCGGACGTCTCGTGCATTCGATCTGCCTCGATTACCTGTTGAGGATATATTCTGCCCTCACAAGGCATTCTCATGTCAAGTTATGCATTCGTTTAGCTAGTGTGTGTTATGGTAGTGTGTCGCAATGGACCCGGCAATGTTGGGTCCAGGGCTAACGCACTTCATGGAGCACGTCGTCAATTCTACAGGTCAGTCATTTGATATAAGCTCTCTTGTGTCATCTTATCTCTCTGTTATTTCTGTTTCTTCCACAATTTCTGTGTCTCCCGCATCGCCCAGCCCATCCAACCAGGGGCCCCGTGCCTCCACTGCCCCCTCTGCTGTCTCTCGGCCACTAAGTGACAATGAGTCCGACTGAGCGTCAGTAGCTAGCTCTTGCAAGCACCATATCAGCATGCACTATATGCATGGCGTGCGCGCTTAGACACTGAAAATCTAAGACGCAAACGGGTAGTCAGTGCCATCCTGGCCAATTTTGAAACCTGGATGGAGAGAGGTGATGTTAACGTCACCTACAGACTGACATAAATACTCACCGGGGTTGGGTCACTCACTTGGTTACTTTTCTAATACCGATTCAACCTTTTAGCTTGTGCTTGTAATTTTTGTTTTTGTGTGTCTAAGTGAACTACTATTTCTTCTCTATTTTTATCCTTTAAATTTAATTTGTTTAATTTTTTTTGTGTAAGATTTCCCTTTAGATATTGAGTGAGTTGTCCTATTTCTTTTCTAAGCAATGTAATCTTTTTTTCTATTCTTCTCTTCCATTGTGGTTCCTTTGGTTTTTCTGCGTTAATATTGGGCGTATACTCTGTTTTCTGGACTTTCTTTCCGTGTAACGTCGCAACCGTTACAGCGGCACAGTATATTGCTTCGTGAACTTCGACTAATGTAATGATTTCTTTATTATTTAAATGTTTATCAACTATTTTATTGACCGTATTTACAGATTTTATCATCTGTCGTGTTACTTGTAGCTTAGGGATCATGGGTCGGAGAGTAGGGTCTGTACCCGTGTATTTTATGATCATTTCGTTAAAGATGTTTTCGATTTGTTCATAATCTGCAGGTGTCATTGGTGTATTTTGTGTATTTGCCACTTCATTTTCTTGCGTGTGTATGTGTTCATTAACTTCTAACGGTTGATTTCTTTGTGTTAGTGCAATAGTGTGATCGTGGATACGGCTCTGATAAGATGTTGAGTTAGTTCTTGTGTTTTGTGTAATCGGCGAGTTTTCTGCATTTACCGCTTGAGTTCTATTGGGATCTGTATTTGTGATCTCACGTTCTTGTGCTGTATTATTTATATTATTTGTGGATGAAAATGCGTGCAGTATCGTCTGTTTTATGGATTCTCTTTCATTTACTGGTATTCTATTATTTCTATATATGACTCTAATTTGATCTGATAGCCTCTGTTCAGAAATATGACTCAGTTCTGGGTATTGTTCTGTAAACCTTTGATGTAACAACGGTCTCCAGGCAGTCATATCAGTTTCGCATAATGTTACACTGTAGTAGCAACGGAGGAGATTTGTGTTAATATCTTTAGTCCATTTCATCCTTTGTCTACATTTTCCAGCTAGGGTGGTTGCAGGGAGCATGTCCTGCAAAACACTTCTTGCTGGTGTGTTGCTGTGAAGCGATGAGAGTGAGTTGTGATCTACGCGGTTACTCGGGTTATTTAGTAATACATGCGTAGGGTTGGTGATGTCAGTGGTGGACACAAGAGAGATAGGCAGAGCATCCTGTGCAACATCACATGACATTGGTGAAATGGTTGTGGATCTAGATGATTGTTGTTGTTCGTATGAATTAGGTGAAGATGGGGGTGATTGAAATAAACTATGTGTAGATGATATTGGTGAGGTTGTGTAATGTGGGGGTGATGTATTATTTGTAGCTGCAACAGTACTAGCCTGGGCAGACCTCAGCGATACGATGCCCCCCCCAGAATACGTGGGGCAGCCCGAGCCTGACGGCCCGGGGCGGGATTCTCCCATGTGGGTACCCACCTGGGGTAGTACTCTGTTTCTAAGACGCATCGCATATTGGTTTTACTATAGCTCCGTTTGTCATTGGGAGTATTTAGCGTAAAGCTGCCAATGTCCGCCCCTCACGTGGCATAGGTGTTCAACCCGGACGTGGAGTTAGCCTTTAAGGGGCTTATTATTATTATTATTATGTCAGTTGTGTACTTTGCCCTCCTCCTAAGCGTACTCCCGTTCCCCCTCTGCTCCTTACCCCATGATGCTAGGGTATGAGTGTGTAAGCACAATTTGATGAAGATCTCATCAATCGGAGTCAAGTGGACTCACGGTGAGACAGCCACGCTAGCTTAATTCTGTCTGAAAAGGATTAAGGAAAGTGGGAAATGAGATTTTTTTTAATAGAAAAAATACGGTCTATACAAACTAGTACTTTTAATTATTTTATAACAAGTAGTTATAAATCAATAAATGAAACAACCACCTAAAAACTATGAATACTAATGATAATACTAATACGCTCGCCGCCGCTGTACACTTTATACAGTAATAATAATTAAACAGTCTAACACAACAACCTGTCTGTTTTCAATTAGATATATTTCACATACTATATCGGAACCCTGATGACGTCATAATTAGTTGTGTTATATTTGGACGAGGGCAGCACACACGAGGTGCACTACAATACCCGCTGACACCGCTCGCTTCCTTCCATAGTGAGGTTTAAGGGTTAAATAAATTTATTCTCAAAAAGACATATTCGTCACTTACATGAGAACATAATTCGTAAGAAAAATACATAAGTTCCTTGTCGCACTTCGCGCACAAAACATTAATGTTAAATGAAGCTCTTTACATTTTAAATATTACACAAACGACTTTAAATGTTTCACAAACGTAACTCCTTAACGCATTATTTTTAATTAACAAACTGACTGTCAATAATGTATTGTGATAACTCCGTCTTAAATACATTAAATGATTCTACTTTCTTTATACGTATAGGTAACCTATTATAAAATATAGTACAAGGTATAATCTTTCAAAGAAACATAGAGTTTTTGATGCGGTTTTCATCACCAAATAGATAATAGACAAAGTGGTTCACAAGTAAAGTTTTTATTCATATACACATATTATAGCAGAGAAAAGACGAGAAGTGTTTCATAAAAATATGCGTTATCTGTGAAGCTACTTTAAAAAATGTATTTAATTGAATAAGAAATGTAGTACTGTTTTTGTTGTCCAATTAAATATGGTAGATACGTTATGCGTGTAGCGAAGATCAAAGTTTTGCTTCACAGCCTATCATTGAGGTGACAATTTAAGAGATAGAAACGCCACCAGAGGAGTGCGAGTGCGGAGCACTAACTCACTGCTCGCCCGCTTCAGGTAAGCTGCTGCCTCTTTGATCCTCCTATTGTAGACGCCACATCGATGCTTGCCCCATGCCACGTATCCCTCTGACGTCTGCGCCATCACTCATGCTTCCTTCGTGCCTACAGCGGACCACGGGCACAGGAAACGCATTGGTGCGGTGCGAAACTGTTGGCTGCAGTACCACTCTTCGAGGGGATCTGATTAAGCGATTGTCACCCTCCTGGCGGCTAGGCAGCCGCGGTTTAGAGAGGTGATACCAGTAATGGTGCAGGGGATCTGAACATTTCGTAGATGGTGATGGTGAATCTGACGAACGGTGACCACTGGCTCGACGATTCATTGGTTTAACTTATAAAATAAAAGAGATGTATGAAACAAAACACTGGACGTTATAATGATATAACTATATCATCTTTTACTATAAACATTTACTATGAGTTAACTTTTAAATCTTTACGCACGTTTGGAAACCACTTTGACTACTTATTATATAACATTAGTCAGTTACTAAATTATCAAAACTAGTCTCGAGTCCAGATTAAAATTTAATACAATGTCTTGTCTCCTCCCATTATAGATCCTTTCAACGGGAGTGAGCTGTCCTTTACTACAACAATTGCATGATGGACACCTCAAAGACTATAATTCTACTTATAGCGGTTTCACGCAACATACATATACAACACGCCGCACCAATTGAACGAATTAGACCGCGACAACAACACCTACATAGTACATATTACGAATCGGTTACAAACTCTGTTTTGGCCGGAAATCAAATCAAAGGGGCAGGCTCCCTTACAGAACGACAGAGCGGCCTGCTATAATTTACTAATTTGTAAACGTACCTATCTAACGGTAATTCAGAATTTCCGCCAATAACATTAGGTGCGGCAGATAGATAGATGCCTTATTTTCTAGGCAGCCATTTGGCATACGAGTGATGTTCCTAGTTGACGACAACGTTGGAGGGTCTCGGCTGTCGGGATGCAGTAGAGATGTCCTCGGCTTGCTGCACGGTATCCGGCAGCCGGGTGTCCAGTGTCTCGGGTGTGAGCAGCATCAGCAACCCCGAGCCGAACGACATCACACTGAACAGGATGTACGGCAACGACTCCATGTACGTCATCTGGTCAAATTATATGTTATTAATAGTCACTCTTGAAGTATCGTAGTTCCTTTTGTGTGTTTTAAAAAGATAACGTTTATTTCTAAAACGTTAAAACATCGGTAAGTAATATTCCATAGCATTTTCGAAAAAATCTTTAAAATATGTAAATCAACGATAAACAGACTGGAGTCGAGTCGAGATAATGATAAATAGACTCGAGCTAAACTTTTCTTACTGCTTTCAAATGAAGTTAATTTTAAAATTATTTCCAGTGTACCGAAACGGCCGCTGTGACAATGCTGTTATTTAAAGTCAATTTCATTGTCGTGATGACGTTAGTAGGTAAATGACCTAATCATTTTATTTTTGACAGCAAAATAGAGCCTAATATCATATACATGTAAGTTATTTCCAAAAAAATACTGTGCGTTTTAGAATATTCTCGAATCAAGTATTATTTACTTTAGTAGTGCAATATGTAACTTTATCTTGTTGTTCTGTGATTATAATATTCAGACAAGCAATTGGTTATTTTTTTTCAGTCTATTTGAGTATCAACTGTTGGTAAATTTCAGAATAAAAGTACTCACGGAAGTATCGTTCATAAACGCCATATAGACGTTATTTGCTTCAAGTCTGTTTCATTAAATTTACATTATTCTACCTACTAAGTACTACTACTTATACATTATAATTTTCGTTAATCACAATACTATCTAAAGGTAATCGCTACATAAATTATACGACTTCCTCAGCTTACATTCAATAAATAGGTACTTTTCGTTTATCGATGTTTCAAGATATTTTAATCCGTACTAAGAACTGGTCTAAGAAACGGTAAATGACTGTTTAAGGCGCGTATCATGAGACTAGCTCTCTCAGCGTAGTGCTGGCTACAGGGAATGAATCGTCTCATTACATCGGTACAGACTAGGACATAAGTGGACGCATGGTGTCTATAATAATGACCAGCAAGGGCGTCTGCTGCGCGACGGTGGAGCCGACCCTGCCCACCACGGAGCAGGTGCCGAGCATGGAGTGCCGCAGCGGCGTGGGGAACAGCTCGCTGGTGTAGATGTAGATCGACGTGAACACCATGCTGATCATCAACTTGCCCAACATGGTCAGCGGGACATCCACGTATTCTAGTGGCAGTACGATATTTACATATGGTATGGTGTGATGGTAAGGAGAATTAACATATTTATTGGTTATCCGAAATTCTTAGCAGTGGACTTTATTGCTTAGTTACGATTAAGTCTAACACACCAAAAGTGGAGTCTGCGGCGCGATGACCTGTCCGACTCGCCCGCACATGGAGCAGACCGCTACCAGGGTGTGGCGCAGCGTGGTAGGGTACAGCTCCGACGTGTATATGTAGATGCTACTGAACGCCATACTGATGCACATCTTCCCCAGCATGTTGAGCAACGTCTGCAGCCACTGCAACGCTGGAACAGCACCGCTCTACTCAAACTACTGCTACCTCTACTTGTGTTTTAATCAAATAAAATCAAACATGCGGATCATAGTATAAAACGACCACTACAGCAGTAGGAAATTACAACGTACAATATCTACTTGGCAACTATTTTAAGGAAGTACCTCAAACTAAAATAGTCTAACATTTTGCCATAAATATTAATTTTCTTACGATACGATGACCTTGAATTTCTAATACTATCAAACAATTATATAATACTAAAACAACTAGGTTTTGTGATAACGTTTCAGAAAATTATCCAGTTTAAATAGACTACACTAAACGATCGCGATTTTCGTTTGTGCTAAATGTGATACCAAAGTAGACCACTGTAATACAAGATTGAATCACATATTTTGTAAATATTTCGTGTCACGCATATTTGTGTTTCTATTTTTATGAGAAACTGAGCATAGGCTTCTATTAGAATATATGAATGACATTACATTGAGGAACTATACTAAGCTAATAAGGCTAATTAATAAGAGCTTTCACTGATCGGACATAAATAACATTAAGTAGGCCAGAATATTAATTTAAAAGGTACTTACTATAGGGTACGAAGGGGAGACTGAGTAGTGATGTCCCACAAATAATGAAGGCGGCCATGATGGAGCTCTTCCTACCGAACCTGTTGAGCGTGACCATGCTGAGGAAGTATCCCGGAATTTCGACGAGAGACGTGAAGATGTAGTTGAGATAGCTGTTTCCCGCGAGCGACACTGAGTTTATTGACAGGCCGTAGTAGACGAACGTCACTGTTATCCACCAGAACGAACATATACACACGCGGCTCATCAGCACTCTAGACTTTAACACTTGTAGCGCAACAGACACATTTTTGGGTTCGACTTCTTGAGGATGCGTATCGTTTATCTTGAGATTTTCGGCTGTTAATTTTTTTATTGTTTCCGGCGACAGCTTCTTGTCATTAATGGCTGCCACCTTGAAGATGATCCTAGTCGCTTCCTTATTTCTACCTTTGCTAAGCAACCATCGGACACTCTCTTCTATTACAAAGTAGTATAAGAGGAATATGAAGGATGGTGCGTAGATGACCCTGGTGAGAGTCCGCCATTCGGGAACAGCCCAGGCTATGAGAGCGACGGCGGCCTGGCCCAGAGCGAAAGTGCAGGAAATTAGGTTTCCACCCATCACCCGTTTGCTTAAGCCCACCATTTCAAGAGCTGAAATAGAACGGGTACGTTGTAATATAATCAATGCTATATTCGGTGCAAATTCGATCTGGAATTTTTACTAAACAAACTTTGTATGGGATCAATTCCAGTTACAATTTGCACCGAATATAGGGTAATTAATTCGTTTATCACTTATTCAAGAGTATGTTGATTGTTTACCAAGAATAAAGCCGGAGCTGTAAACGCCGGCGCCGACGCTAGAGTCGAAGAACTCCAGCGTGATATAGGTGGCGTAGTTCGTGGAGAAGGAACGCGCCAGCCCCACCACCGCCGGCGCCACCGCCGTCAGGATTAACGCCACACGGCGCCCGAACCTGATTTGTTACAATATACAACATCATTAAAACTGTAAACGATAGCACTCATCCTAATTCTGATCCATAATAATAACTGTTATATAAATAAGTTATTGGCTTCAGTAATGGTAAACAACTGACTACAAGCAACGCGGGTTGCATTCAACCAGTTGGTAAGTAGAATAGGCATATGTACGTCGATAATTTAACAATTTTGGTTGTTTTCAAAATAGCAAAGTAATAATGCAGTACGTGTCGGAGATGTAGGCCGTGAGCGGCAGCGCCAGGAACAGGCCGGCACTGTGGATCGTGCCAACCAGGGTGCGCTTCCACTCCTGGCAGGCCAGGTCGAACTGTAAAACATATTCAGTTGAATTTTTTACATCAAATATAATACTTAGTGTGTATTAATTTTACAAATTTGCTTAACAGTACAGGTAGGTTAATAATTATAATGTTAAGAGCGCTTCTTTTTAAAAAGATAGCATGAAGGGATGATTAGAGAGATTAGATTAGGGACAACTAGAGTTGATTATACATTTAGTAAAGCTTCGCTCTCGGAAATGTCGGTCGAGAAATGACTAGTCAATTCTAAACTAGCACTATAAGAAAACTTCTACTTGTCCCAAAATCTTATCGAATAGCCAGTCTTCACGCAGGCTACAGCGTACCTACATATATTTGCAGTCAACTATCTGTTCTCAACTACCCCGTTCCCACGTACCCACCATTGAAGAATTCTCTAGCACATCGTCAGTCCGTCCCCCACCACACATAAAATACCATTTAAGAGTCAATACAAACTTCAGAAACAATGCTATTATGATGCTCGTACACCCAGGCGTGGCATCTAATCGTGTTATTGGGGTGGAAGGCCTCAGGAGCGCAGGAGGTCCCCACGGGCAGGAGGCGCTCGCAGCCGCCGCCACCCTCCGGGTACACCCACCTGCCCCACTCTTTCGTCTCGAAGGTCGGTGGAGAGGACTCGCATTCCGGGACTTTGCATCTGAAACGAGAGCGATATGCAATTACAACATTATTTTCCTTGAAATGAGATCTTCTTTTGTTATAAATAATTTTTTTGATACAATGAGCTTATTATTAAACTACAGGGCCAATACACTATAAGGCCACGAAATTATAATGGGATAATAATTTTTAATTGTCAAAAAGGTGCATTTTAACCATCCTATTAGTTTACAATATGCTTTGTATCAAATGGTTTCTAGCAACCCGTCTCATGGTGCAAGTGTGCTCCGTTGACCAGACGCATACACAAAACTAAATCCACCACTTTAATCAATGAATAAGTATATTAACTCCGTGTCCAGCATTCGAGTACTTGTTAATTCCACGAGTAGGTAGAATTATATGGATCGTCCAATAAACGTGTTATTATATCAACAAGCGACGTCCTGCAGCTCACTGGACTCAAGGAGTCTGCTCAATAAAGGAGCAAGGATGGTCTCTGTTACAGGACAGCCCTGGCTCCAACATTACACCTGAGTGAGTTAGTTCATTCACATCGTCATACTCGTACTCAACAAATAAACAGTTTGCTCTGGTACTGACACAACAATGATCCAGTTACGATACTATTTTGAGAAAATATTTGGACGCGCTATTACTCGTAGTAACGTACATAGTTCCTCTACTCGGTATACCTACGATTATAAATAAATGTAAACGAACCATATAAATCGTTTTTCAGAGTTTTTCACCAACTGACATGTAAATTGCGTTATGTTCTACGAACAATGCTTACTGCATTTATATTTTTGAATACCAATTTATATATAAAAATCAATGTTACTTTGTTTGTTTGTCCTTTATAGACTCTCCAATTGGTAAGATAAAGAGCACTGATGTCTTTAGCAACTTCACACAGAATTCTCTGGAAAAGGTTTTGGGACTAAAATTATATCGATCGGACACATGGTTGATGAGCTGATGATATTGCGCGCACCGGGTGCAGCTAGTTAGGTTATAAACGAAGCCTTCATCAAAGTACAAGTGCAAAGTACGATATATGGTTATGGTATGGTAGCAGCCAAACTAAAATAATAAAACATAACATCGTTCTTGCTCTGACAACCTTCAATTTATAAGGAGTTTGTATGCCTCAATTGCATTGATTTGCATTTAACTATACTTTCATTATGCATACAGTAAGGTTTGAAATTAAGAGAATTGAAAAATGGTACAATAAATTTAAAACTGATGAGACATCAAAAAGTAAGAAGTTGCTATCGCAGCTGGGTGTTCCTAAACATTCCAAATTGAATTTGCTTCGAGTATAGCACGTGGTCATTCAGTTTCAAATTGATTTCACTCTTAGACATCTGTAAAATTTGTTGAGTAAGTCATAACACATTCAAATAACCCGCTTTTGAGATTATATTTACGTGTTTTCCTCTGAGTAGCTACAATTTAATTAAATCTAGACGTGTAATGTTGACAAGCGTTACGATAACAGTTATTAAAATAATTGATGATTCACTTTTTCTGAGTTCTTGTAGGTTTCATGCGAATGGTACCACGACAGATTTTTTCCGCATCTATCTAACCCCACTTCAGATGGGGAAGTTGTCCCCAAGCCGCCGCCCACCTCCTAAAACCTTGCCGCGCGTGCACAGCCGCAGGATAAAGCTATTTAGACATGTACAATACAAAACAGTAAGCTATGCAGACATGCCTTTGTGCTAGGTATTTACATTTGTTGTATTTTTGCAACATTTCTTATATTCATTCACCTTGTAGGTACAGGTACCATCGAAAGCGATAGTAAATTTTATAGAGTAGATTGCAAACGGCTGATAAATTGAAGCGAGGTCGATAAGTTCATTTTGCATTGAGAAGACAAGGCAGCCCAATATTTAACCGCTGGCACCAAGACCTCGGACTCATTCATTTTAATTCATCCTGTATGCTTGTTCTCTATTGTTCTTCTGTCAGTGTGTTGTTTGTGCACCTGGGCCGGTGCTAGCAGATAGCGTGTTTAACTTCTGCAATTCTACTGGTCACATGATTCTCTTGAGGAGATGGGACTCACTTCAATCTTACAAACTCAATAGTCCTAGCGGGCGTAATCTTATCGCAGAGCTTAACCTAGAGCTAGACACATTACTTACTGTATACTGTATAGCACAAACACTTAACAACATCATTTTACTTCTTTCCGAACATGCAAGGTCTTTAAACTCCTCAACAATCAAGCAATCAATAGCAGATTATGTTGTATGTAGGCTGTCGGCTGTTAATAATAATCTGGCCTTATCTGTAATGTTCTTTTTATCTGTAGTACTTCGTTATTTTTTCTTATTTTAATTACAGTAGAGTAATTGCGTGATTATTATATGGCACTTACAAAACTAACGTAGTCCCGGTGCCGCATGGGGTTTTGTACATTAAAATGTGGATTATCTACACAGCAACATGAAACACATGAGCTCCTGCTTCAATACAACCAGATATGTTTTTTTAACATGACACTGTATGAATTCATTGAGTCCTACAGTATTTACAATATAATACCAAATTATATTAAAACATACTAGCAGTTAGATAAGAGCTGTATTGAGGCAAGCAAGTTGCGATTCCGATGCAGATATTGTAATTCTCAATCTCATAGATATTAATGTGATATCTATTATGAATGTCCTCGGTTCGACGGTGTCTGACATGTGTAAGAACTTTAATATATAATGAGCATTTGTTTTGTCTTCATTTAAAAAATTATTGCGATAAAGCTTATGTCAAATGGTTAACAATGTGCATAATAAGTTATAAAAAAAAGGATAAAAATTATAACCCAGTCTAGTTTTTATTCTTCCATTAATATACTATATGTTTTAAAGCGAACCTACTATATTTTTGTAGCTTTTGTTTAACAAATGCAATATTCAGATATAAAAAATTTTGAAAGCTAAAACTCTTTTGCCGAAATTGGCCGGCAACGCATCGGAGATGCTTTTTGCTGAGATATCTCATTTGTCAACTGTTACAATAAGTCAAACGAAGTGGCGGTGCTACAGGTACCAACTACCGACAGACTGCCGCAACTATTAATAAGGTGTGAATTGTTTGGGTAGTGTAACATCTGTCGTTTACTATTACATAAACATAAACCCCACTGTAACTTTACAAATTCATCATTTTAGGCAAGTATCTTATCATAGCACCTTACTTCTTACCTAAAGTACCTACTTACCCAGCCAGCTACACGACAGTTGTCCTTGAAGGTGCATGTTATTGTGTTGGTGGTAGGTAGGTTGTGTACCTACTTACTTCTGACATGATTTTTTGCAGTTTCAAAAACAACATTTAGCTAGCACAATAACAAAATGGTCGCATAGAAATTATCTTTGCAAACCCCTATAAAGGAGAAATTATTATGGGTTTTAAGATTTTCATACCATTTTGTTGGAAATATAATATAAGTAGGCAGATGCATTCCTTCTATGAGCTTCTGAGGTGCACTGCAGGTGGCCTCAAAAGATTGTTTAGGTAGTAGACTTATTAATTTAATCAGGACTTATGGTATTCCCGTACTGCAAACCCAGTGATGGGAAAGACAGGTTGATATTATAAAATACGAATCTCTGAATTTATCAGTAAATTATTAATAAGTAAATACCACAATAAATTTTATAATATATAACAACAATTTTAATAAGACTGTTAACTATTACGAATTAAAAACATGGAAATATTTTTACACTGAGCAGACGACAACAAATAACTCTCACCTGTAAGCAACTTCAGATGCGGTAAAAATATACTGACTGTTGTACACAGCACTGAACAAGATGGGGAACAAGATGAGGCAGTAGGTTCGGATCTGGAAACGGCCAAACTGACCCACCTCCAGCAGAATGGAGTCCAGGTCTACGGAGCCCGGTTTAGCCATGGCGAAGGCCGAGCGGACGTCACAATCTGGCCGCGGCCGGCGCGCGTTTGATGCCGCCGCGGACACAATCGCCCCGATACCCTGTCGTCCAATTTTACGGGTATGCAACCGTAGTCGAAACCGAGTTCGATTATGGTGAGATCGCTTGGTCCGTTTGCGCATCGGATTGTATTCAATTTGGGGGTGCTGTTACCGTCGTGCGTAGCGCACTATAAGCCAGCTTGCATTAATCTCATAACCTACCTGGTTACCAAGTTTTGAATAATGATTTTACAAACAAATACCCAATTTTTATGGGTATTTCCATATGCAAGGCCAAATGAAGAGTGGTATTTTATTAAGTAGGATGACTACTAGTAGCCACTGCGGATCCAGCCCTCGCCTCAGGCTCAAGGCTCAGGGCTCAGGATAAAGTTCAAGGCAGCCAACTAGGATAGGCTGTTTCTTGTGCTACAGGTGGTAAATATCCCGCACCTGTCATGCCGGAGTATAATGTCATATCGCTTCTTTCTTCGTGTATTAGTCAAAACATTTTTACCGCCCTCTAGGTAGAGGTACATGGCTGTGGAGAAATAGCCAGTCGCATCGACCGGATATTCCATTTAATGCCACTCTTGTTATAATCGGACAAAATTCCACATTCATAATTTCATTTGTTTTTCGAATTCTTAAATTTTGATTTTTTAAACCACTTTTCAGCAAAATATAGATGTTATGGAAATAAATTTTATCTATTTATATTAATTATGAATTTGAGCGTGTGTCTGTCTATTTGTCCGTATTTTATGTGGAAAAGGAGCGACGGATTGTTGTATTTTATGTGGATATAGTTGATGGTGTAGAGAATGACAAAGGCTACTTTTCATTAACATTGGTGCCACGCGATATATACATAAATGCGAATATTATAAATGCGAAAGTTTGTATGTATAGATGTACATATGTTTGTTACTCTTTTACGGAAAACTACTTGACGGATTTGAATGAAACAATTAAATTGTATAGTATTTTACAATGCACATTTTAGCATATAAGAATATTTATAGTATTTTATAATGCACATTTTAGCATATAAGAATATTTATAGGATCGGACCGGAATGAAATATATTTACAGGGATATATTATATTCTGGAATAACAAAGATTCTACTTTTAACACATGACGCGAGCGAAGCCGCGGGTAGACCTTAGTATTTTATAAGAGTGTCAGTAGAGAATCTATGACAATCATGATGCCACCCCCCGGATTCGCGCACGACGTGTCTCCACCTGAACAGACTACTTGCAATTTCTAAAAGAATGTTATCCGTTGAAGTGGCCACTTCTCACCAGTGGTTGCTTACCAGGTTTCACAACATTCATGACGAATAAACTAGGCCACTCATAAGTAGTGACTTATCAGTAGGAGACGCGGTCAGTTACAGTTTAATAATACCCTAATACAAACTTATACTATTATTGTGAAGTTCATTTAGAGTTGAGTATCCAGGGTGAATCTGTTAATCGAGGGGTGAAATAGATAGAGACATTAGGTTCTACCTGTATTTAACTTGAGCGGCAGCAAATATATACTGGCTGTTGTAGAAGGCGCAGAACAGGATGAGGACGAGGATGAGGCAGTAGGTGCGCCGCTGGTAGCAGCCCCCCTCGCCCAGCTCCGGCAGCACGTCGTCGGCGGACACCTTGCGCACTCTCAACATCGTTCATCGTCACAGCACGCCACTGACAACGACCACTACCATCAACGGCAAGGCCTCCGTGACCTATTAACAAGCTATTCATAGAATACGGCTACGTCCTTGTTGTAGTCGCTTCTGTATTTTAATGTAATTGTTTCTTTACATATCTATTCATTAGTAACAAGGTACATGACACCCGATGTCACTGTTGTCTAATAAACATTTCAATTTAACGTTTATCTTCTTTATTATGAACCACACTACTGCTAAGCTACCTACTTACTGGTATTGCCTTACATTGGCTTGGTTGGGGGAATTGTATTGCGAGATTTGGACATGTTATATCTTTGATGGGTCTAAACATCGCCCCGTCGAATACCGACGTAAACATCGAGTTCTTACCTAAGTTACGTTTTTAGCAGTCTCCAAATACTAGGTAAGTAAGTATCTACATATTTGTCGTTATATAGAAAATCGTACTAAACTAACTCATATTTTCTTGTAGAAAGAAATATCGATTTACAACATGTATTCAAAGCTAATTTCCTAGAATAATTTAGAATAAAGTTAATTATTAAATAAGCAGTCAGTACTTTACGTCACTTGACCTCATCTTTCAGTACCTAACTTATATTCGAGGTGACCAACTAAGAATTTCCTTACATGACCTTTCCTTATAGCGTGTTAGGCACAGAAATGTATCGGTAACCTATTATATTTCGAAGCAGGTATCTGAACAATACACTAACCACTAACAAATTAACGACGTTGTCTGTGTATGGAACATTCAAGAAAGCCTTACTGCTTGACTGACCCTATTAGTAAAGGAATAAGAAGAAAGGCATTCATTTGCATATAGGTATAATAGGTACAAATAAACAACTATCATGCAATGCTACAATAAAAAATACCTGTCTCATTCATACACGGCACAAATTGTGTGTGAAGAAAAAGCGTATTCGAGTTCATCGCTGAAACTCCGCCTTGAAGCAACAGCAGCCATTTTAGACGTGCAGCGGCAATCAGCAGGGATAACAATTCAACAGGATCAATCAAATCAAATCAAAAGTTGAATAAAGTACCTTGAATAACTTAAGTACTTTGAAGTATCGATACCCTATCGTATCTATACTTTTGTATTGCATAAAAATTGTTTTGAAATATGTAGTGTATAATAATTTATGGATACACGCATATTTTTGCTTATAAATGATATTTGAAAGGAATTAATCAGTATTTTAATATGATAGTAAATATTTATA
Source organism: Asbolis capucinus (assembly GCA_018249125.1). NCBI lineage: Eukaryota > Metazoa > Arthropoda > Insecta > Lepidoptera > Hesperiidae > Asbolis > Asbolis capucinus. The sequence continues at coordinate 16,282 of DWJZ01000663.1, forward strand.
TCGATATAATACAACACATCTGTGGGCGCCATTTTAGGTAGATATTTGGCTTCAGATCACGTGGACTTATTTGATATCCTCTTTTTTCGTATAGCAATGGACTGAGGTTACAGCTCAATGCTACAGTTGGCTGCAGCTCTCTACGGCAGGCATGCATACCAATAGATAACATTACCTGCTGCCTGGCTGTCCTTCACTTTTATTCAAATATCAACAAGAATCTGGGTTGATATTTGAATTAAGGATATATCAATCGTATCGTTCAATATGGTTTGCTATTATTATGCAAAGATATGACTGGTATGTTCGTCGTGCGTAATAAGGAGCAGGGAAACAACTTTGGAACGTTCTTGCCGGTTCTTCCTGGACCACTCAATGGATTTGTTGAAGCAATTGTGCATTTTACATTCGAAATATTTAAATTAAAATAAGTAAGTGAATTTCATTTATACTCCTATTTTAGATTTTTAGTTTCAATGAGCTTAGGCACGCAACGTACCGGTGGTACCCGATTTCCATCAGGTGGAATGCATGTTAAGCATTAACTTATTGAAATAAAAAAAAAAAATCACAGATAAATAATATTATCTTATTAATTTATTAAAATTTTTAATACTATATGATCATTATCTTCAGCGTAATAGAAAGGATTTGCAATCGAATTCAAAGGTAACTTAAGTGGATTACAATGATGAATTACCTAACGTAAGTCCCTCAATAATCCGTATAACAAATTTCATTTATCAAGAGAGATGCTCAAGCCGTTCACATGATGATTACCTACTTTATTAATCAGTAACAAAGTTAGTGGAAACGGTAAAAAAATTGATCAACACGTGTTAAATCACCGATAACGATCGATGCCGCGTGTTCATAGATCTTAGACAAAGTAACATCGCCATGTAACGAAAAGATAACGAATTTCGTGATTGTCTCAGAGATAACGATAACAATTTCCTAGGTACCACCGTTGTCGCGATCGTTATGCCGAAGTGTTTATTCGTTAAGAATAAAATATTTTAGCTATGGTATCGAAAATTTAGCTGTCAGTTTGTCAGTGAAGAAGTGTCAAACGGTTTGACGCTTCTTGACTGACCCACTCAAACCGAATAAACCGCGAAATTAAAAATGTCTTCTTATAGTCTTATACTACTGTGACCAGTGAGTGTAGCAGGTTGTGTTTTATTCTAAAATTACGGTACCACATATTTAATAAAAATAATACTTTGTGAGTTTGTCAGTGGTGAGTAAATTGAGAATTAATACATAACAGTGGTCTCCAATATAAAGTGGCATTCAAAATAGATTTATTTTTATATGCAGCGGAAGTTCAAACGATGATGAAGATATCTGTATGTTAATTTTTAGTGACAAAAGATGGATTCAAGAGTGCGGACATGCCCTGAACAATTATCAACACTGCTTGAGTATATGGAAAGGTAAGTAAATACAGATTATATTTATTAATTAATATTGAATTCATGAAAAAATATATACCGGTATATTATGTATCCAATGTAAACAATGACGCGATCGTAACAATGGAACATTTGTAGATGAATCTTTGTTTGTATTAGTCTTGGAGACCTGGCTGGGCCTGTTAATGAACCGCAAGGTAGGATGACGTCAGACCGACTATGGGCTGAACTTACCAACATTTTAAATGCTGTTGGTAGCGGTGTCAATAAAACAACGTTTAAATAGAACAAAGTACCTAGTGAAATATTTTTGGATTGCCTGTCTGGATGTATCAGTGGCTAGCAGTCCTTACTATGGTTCTAAGTGTTTGATTCCCAACTGGGACAAACATTTATAATTATGAACAAATCTGTTAGTCTCCGGTCAAGGGGACACACATTTGCAGTTATGAAGGTTTGCTGGTAATAGGTTGACTGTTACACTAGACTCACCTACTAGCATCTTAATTAACAAATCCATTTACCTAATCCAGTGATTATTGCTATGATGTTGATGGTGATGAGTAGTCTACGACACAAATAGTAGATACAAGTTTTGCTTTGTTGGGGGTCAGGTGGAAGTTTAATGTAATTATTTTAAATCTTTCACGTACTTACCAAATTTTTGACTTTTCAAATTAATAGTTATGACTGATCTATATTCAATAAAGGTGTGGGCAGATTGGAAGTCCAAAAAAAGAAAAAGGCATTGGCCATAAAGCAGCACTCAAGAGGGACTGGAGGTGGGCCAGCAAGCCAGCAAACCTTGTCTACTATTGAAGAAAGAGTGCTAGCTATAACGGGGACGTTAGCAGTAAGATCAAGGCTCTGTACAAGAGGTTGGATTTACTGTAAGTAATTTTTTTTTATTCATTTATTTACATTAAGTACATTAAAGCACTTAGCCTGTATTAGGCATACAAATAGATCACTATTCCTAATTTGATAAGCATTAAAATTCATTTTTATATTGAATTTAATTTACAGAATTAAATAAATTTAAAATAACACATTCAAATAAAATAAAAGAATAATTACATTTTAAAATAAAATTTGAATTATATTACACAATGTTTTTTATGGAATTAAGGTAGCAAACGAGCCGGCAAGCAAATGACAACTGTGACCAACCTAGAATAAAATTCAGAATCTTATTTCATGTCAGTCACCGATGTGTTGCTACCCTTGAACACTGAGATGGTCTCCTCTGAAAAAAATATACTTGGCTATTAGTATTTGTAATGTATATCTTTGGGGATAGGAAACGAATAAGGCCGGTTTGTGTAGATGGTCTCTTTATTTAAACCTTGCTTAAGGATAACCACAGGCACCAATGTCTCTGCACTAATTTCGCAATGCTCGAACACTGTATGAGCCACACAACACTCGCGTCGCTACACTAACGGCATTGTCCTCCCGTCAGTATACTCGCAGCACCTTACACTAATAGCACTAATCACTTTTCTTCTCTCTTCTTTCCGGATTCGTTTTCGAAACTGAACTGTCCGTTCCGTATCTCCGACCGCCTTATATACCCCTAATTTCGAAAGAACATTCCAAATTAAAAAACACTCAAATTTCTTCTATCCTACTCACTTTTGTTTTCCTGTACTTTCCAGAATTATCTAGAAATTCTGTTTTTAAATTTCTTCTATTCTGTTTACACATTTTGTGTCCTGTGTTTTCATTTCCATTGCGCCCAGAAAGTTCTAGAAATTTAATTTCTTCTATACTGTTTTGTTCTGTTTTCTGTCTTGTTCTTTCAGTTCTATTTCGTCCAGATTAATCTAGAAATTTCTGTTCTCTATAAAATTATAAACTATAAAAACCAACATAAAACTTGTGGATCGAACCATGAACCTCCGCCTCGATAGTCCGACCATTTCGCGCAGAGCCACGTAGCTCTGACAGCTGGCTTCGAAATTTATTAACAGTTGAATCTACGCGACAACATTTTTATAAAGCTACTATAGCTAAAATTTCATATTTTTCAGAGATCTCAATGTCCTGCAAAAGCTAATCCTCTCACTGTGGATGATACAGAGATTTGGCAAATTTTAGATGGTATGTCTTCTTTATAGCTCTTTTCAATCATTGAAAATATATATATATATATGTATATACCGTTCATTTTACATAAATTTATTTATTTTCTGTATAGTGAATTATGTAATGAATTTTATTGTAGGTATGTAAAATCAATTCTATAATTTTAATTCATTTCTCCAATTCCACTGGGGTTATCGAGGTCCTTTTTGAACGTACAACTCCAAATTGTCCAAATTAATACTCATTTTTACTTGTACAGACTTCAAATCTGCCTTCATCACTTTCAGCACAACCTTTCACTTCACGGCTTACTACATACATCCCCACGCACATTCCCCGACCTTCCCCGGCCGCCCCACCATCTCCACCAGCCCCGGCAGCGCCAGCCCCACCGGCCGCAGCAGTGTCCACTACTCTGAAGCGGCGGCGTCCACTTGCTACTCCTTCGTCAGCCAGGCGTCGTTTGCGGCTAAGATCGCCAGCGACTCCCCAGTCTGATGGCACTTCCGGCCGGCCACGTTCGCCCGCTCGCCGCCGGAGGCAGGCACTGACCCCCTTCCAGAGAGCGGCGAGCCAGTTTACGGCCGTGGATATACGATGGTTGGAGATGGAGGAGAGGTATAGGAGTCAACAACACGAGCGCGACAGACGAGCAATAGAAGTGGAGCACGAGCGGAACGAAGTTTTCCGTTCACTCGTGAATGTCGTTCAAGCTTGGCTTCATTATTATCGCAGACAACGCGGCAACACAGAACGTAGTTTTTACAGAGTATTGTGTTTTTCCTATTGCGATATTTTAAATGTATAAATGTTGAACTGGCCTCTGTTGTTACAAGTACTTTATTACGTATAATTGTTTAAACTAACATTTTATTTTTGTTTCTTGTTGTTTTAGCCTTAGTTTAATTACTTTCATAAATCGATTCTTAGGACTCTCATGTATTATTTTTTTATCATGCGATATTTATCGTGTGAATTAGTAGAAATGGTAACCGCTTCTAATTAACTATAAATATATTTTTTTATACAGACAGACATACTGACGATGTAATCTTAATTATAAGGTCCCGTTTTTATCTTTTTTGGTTTGGAACCGTAAAAACAAACTAAAAAGCCGTTGTATAGATGCGTAGTGACTTCATTAAATGATCTAAAATAATGCCTAATTTTTACTGATCCTGTTTAAGACTGCAATAAGACTGTATGACAATGTTGTTCAACTGGAACCAAGACTGCTTGTTGATTTGTTTAGGTGTTTAGTTAACAAACTCAAAAAGCCTGAAGAATAGATAAATAAGATATTTTGTAGAATAGCATAAAATATTTAGAGTTATTGTTTTTTGTTAAAAATAATTACATTTTTATTATTAAAACTGTAAGATTTTATGTTTTCTTTTAATTTTTATTTTATTTACTTGTTTTCGTTTATATTTGTTAATTTATTAAAATAACTTGAGTTTAGTTCCTATTTTAAAATTGTACAAAGATCTTTGAGCAGTGGAATACCACGGTCCTTATTGATTAACATATGCAGTACGCTGCCATCACCTGTTATCATAAGAACAACCAAATTTGTATTTTAAATTAAGCACTGTATGTTATGCTGGTAATCCAATAAGATATATATGTACATTATGGCCACCAATTGTTCTTTCAATGTTTATTTCATTTACTTGTTTTCGTTCATACTTGTTTCTATGGTACAATTACTTAAATGATGTTCCCATTTTTAAATTAATATTTGATTTAATAATAACAAGCAATAACCCATTATGATGATGATGAATCCATTAAAATAAATAAATTGTAGACAGCAATTGAAATTGACCAGTAGATAGAAAATATATATGTATAAGGTTTTTTAAGCTGTAAGGAACCAGCAGAATTGGTAAAACGAAAATTAAAAATAACTGCGCTAAGTTATCTTGAGAATTTGACGTCTATTACTTGATGTTACATACTTAAACTACCATAAACCATTCATAACTTTAATACCGCCAAATACACATTCAACCTGGAGTTAACAGCTTCCATTACAGAAATCAAAGAACATTCGTCAAATAGGTAATATATTAAAAAATACTAGCATAATTACTATAACTATTACTAGCATAATAATAAAAAATACGAATATAAAGTTGCTGTTACATGACATATTTTTTAAATTACCAATAACGTGACTAAATTAGCGTATGTTCCCCGGGGATCATTTTAAAGTTATTTACAATTTATTCAAAGTTGGTTTTTACAAACATTTCGAAAGTAAAACTACGCCATAGCTTCAATAAATCCCTACCGTGAGTAGTCTTGGAAGACGAAGCGGCAAGAAACTTCGATGGAGCATTTTTTGCTTCTCACTTTACAGATTGCGCTTACTACTACTTACTACGTTGAATATCAAACTCATGTCGAAGCAGTTTCATCTTTGAAATAATCAGTGAAATAGTGGCGTACGTTCACATGAATAGTGATTCTATTCTTCTTGAACTGATGGTCAGTGCGGTTTTTGCAGCAATTTACAGAACAAGAAAGCATATTGAATTATACAAATGAAACAATGCACATCAAAATATCCTGAATGAGGTGACATCTGGTATTTTAGGCCTGTCCGCCTACCTAATCAAAACAAATAATCTATTTGCTTTAAGTTAAGTAGGTACATACAAGGTCTTCATGTTCAGGCGCAATAGTCAATCAACTTAAGCCACAGTGTAGCATGCAAGTATAAAGTCATTAAAATATTTTAATATGTTAATCAATAGTAAATTAGTTTAAAAATAATTAAAATATCTTCTTCTAAGTCGTGCACTCTTGCAAGAGTGGTCGTGGTCGATTTTTGCGTCACCGCTCCTCTAGCGATGCATCGCCATGCAGTTCTACTTGTGGCGGAGTGAGAACAGTCGTTGTTGTTAGAATGAGTCACAGATCTAATTAGATCTGTCCACCGTGTTGGAGAGCGGCCATGTGCCCTCAACTGCGCCCTGCACCACCAATCGTTCCATCGAAGCCTCGTTGCGAGTTATGTGCCCGAAGAACTTGAGGATTCGTGGTTGCACAGTTGATGATAATCTCTCTTTGATGTTGAGTTCTTTCAGGTTAGAAATGTTGGTTCTGTGTGCGGTCTATGGGATTCTAAGCATTCGTCTCCAACACCACATTCCAGAGCGTCAATCTTGCGACGGTCTTGTATCCTCAGTGTCCACGTTTCAGCTACGTTCAGTTCCAGGCACTTAATTATTCGAACCTTTGTATTTCTGGTTATTCTGCAGTCTTTCCAGATCTTTGTGAGTTTTCCACTGAGGATCTAGTCTAGTTCGAATTTCCTGCTCGCAGTTTCCGGTGTTGGTTACAGTGCATCCTAAACAAATATAGTTGTGGACCACCGCACATCCTGCCATCGATTGGACGTTCAATTGCTTGTTGCCGGCACGATCAACAATCATCATTTTACTCTTGTCGCGATTGATTGCAAGTCCAAATTCCAGCGCGGTGTTTTCTAATCGCAGAAGAAATTCGATATCGTCTCTTCTTGACGCCAGGAGAGTAGTATTGTCTGCGTATCGTAGATTTGGTATTTTTTGACCTCCTACGGATATTCCTTTATCCCAATCTTCAAGAACAGTACGCAAGATGTGCTCTCTGTATGTTGAACAACAGAGAAGATACAGCTTTGTCCGATGCCGGCTTGTATCTTGAAGTTTTCGGAGTCAAAACACGGACAGCAGCTGCGCCATCTTCGTACAGACGTCTAATGAGGAGTACAAGATGATGTTGCACACCCATTGCGGTCAAAACCAGCCAGTTTCCACCACTTGACGGTATGATTAAAATATAACAATAAATTAATGTCATCATAGCAATGGTCAAGTAAGAGACGTTTCATTTGTCTTTTAAATCTATTAATCTAGAGGCTCTTAATGTCATTAGAAATATATTTGTAAACACTGTATTTTAACAAATCGTACGTACGAGTGTGTAACTTGTGCAAGATGCAAACGCTGCGTTGCCTACTGGTTCCAGTGCTGCTTATTAGGTTGCTGGGTAAATGCAACTAGTAAATGACAACCATCTAAAGTAAAGGAGTGGTTGTCATGTTCTTTGTATTGTTTGAGATGTAACTATACAGATATTGGAGGAAGGTAAATAAAACAAAGTGGATATGTAACATAATAATTATTAAATTTTATATGTTCAAACTTTATACAGTCAACATCGAATGCGAGAACAACATCTACATTATTAAAGTGTACACAGGGAACAACAGGTTTATAAAGATATTTATATAGATAGATTATGTTATGTACATAATAATTAACATACAATTCGCCGTGTGCCTGCATCTTTACATTATAACATGTATACAGCAACGGACACAGGGACAGGAGCGAGTCTGTTCTACTAGACAACTCTCACTCTCTACGACACGACTACGACAGGTCTGATGCGACGACGTGCTACGTCCTATGCGATGAAGACAATCACTGATCATGCTGTCGTCGGTCGTGTCGTCGGGAGTAATGTTGACCTGGACAGGGCTGTAGTCCAGGGGACAACACACTCACGCGACATTAGTTACGTCAAACATACTTTTTTAGTCATTCGAAACACGTTACACTATTACTATTAGGATACAGGGGACCGTTCTGACAGTTCCTAGCGAGTAAACACTACTTAGTCTTAACAACTATCTTAATACAACAAACATCAAACTTAATATAGGGATCATAAAAAACAATCAATTGATTAGCTCATTACAATTCATTGAATTTAGTATACGAGTATACAATCAACATATGATTGATTTGAACAATATAATCTGAAGCCAAGTAACTCGCAGGAACTATTATAACGTCCAAGAAGGCAACATATCTATAGAATACAACACAATCAGTTTGACTTGATCGGTCACAACACTTTAAACCGAGTTCTAAGAGTGATTTTCATAAACCGTTACGTTACATTTAATATATTATATTAAGTGTGGAGCAAGGGAGGTGCTGCGGCTCGCACGGGATGGCGACCGCTCAGTATGCTGTTAGATTGCTTCGGCGAGTCCAAAAGTCTGTGGCGGCTCTATTAATAAACCGAGCTGCATTAAGCCACAGCAACATTCATTTGAGAAATGGTTTATTAATACCAGCCTTAGACTGTTCACTTCACCAAATGAGAGTTATCGCCGAGTGCTTGCTGACCTACCATCAGAGCTGCAACGCAACCTGTGAGTAAACAGGCCGTAGTGGCCACTTCACGCCAGCGTCCATCACACCGAGACGATGGAGCTAATATATACCATGATAAACAAAATATACCACTGTCTATTACAAGTGTAATACAGTTACAAAATATTTAATATTGTTTTTGCAACAATAGTCCTGCAATTGTAATGCATGGGATATCGTGCAAAATCAATTAGATTACTTCTAAGGAACACGATTAGACATTTTGGTCATTTTATATACCGGTAATACCAAAGTCCTATCACAAGAGTGAGTTATTCTACTGAGGCTATGTGTTTAGGTAACATCACATAATGTACAGCGACCACTGACTCGGCACACACATATTTTTCACAGTACTCGATTGTCCGGGCGCAGAGCACACCCTTTCATTATTTATTGTCTTTAATATAAGTGCGCAGTTAACTATCTAGAAAACTAGAAGGTCAAAGTTTGATAATAATACCGATGAGCCAAGTATGAATAACACAGTCGACATAATGGCGTTATCATTAGTATATAGCTCATAAATAATTCAGTTATATGTAAATGTACTATACAGGATCGTGCCGAGCTCAACGGCGCGGCGACGCACCGGCAGAACGGACCTACCACGGCAACAAGTTCCACTGTAGATTAGCCCGCACTGTCCTCGGTTTCCGATCAGTGTACTGTATGATGCACTAACTATATACATTTTCGGACACAAGACGTTAGCCTCGTTTCGTTTGTTTTGTTCCAGTTCGTCAAACAATGATAAATGCACCGGAAAAGATCTATTATGATATTTTGTTTTTATGATGATGTTATTATAATGATTATTTTGTTTTGAGTTAAACATAAACGTTGTATTTCTTACTGCTGGCGCCTCGTGATAAAATTATATAGACATTTCCTATCCCACTCTTGCCTCTCTTATGCTAAGCGGAATGTTAATTAGTGGTAACTTGTTACTAAATTACGGTTACGTCTTCAACACAGCGTACCTGAGTAGGAGAAGTGCTACTATCACTTCCATTTAACATACTTCTGAGACGCATACATAACATTGTAAAATTGACATGGAGTGCAAGAGCAACAAACGTGCACCCCTCCAACTTGCGCGTTTGTACTAGCAGCATGCGGAGTTACTGACACACCAGTTCATTTACGTTATTCAACCATAATACTTTAAAGAGTTGTCGTTAAATACACCTTCATTATCAAGATAAGCACTTCGTCGATGACGTGTTGTTGTTCGTATAATTCCTTTTCAGGTATATCTCTTTATGAATTATTTAATATAATTTTTTATTCACAATAACATATTGACTGAATCGAGTGCAACAGAGGGTAGGTGTTTGTTGCCAGAACATAGGCAACGTTTGTGTGAGAAAAGAGATTTTTTGGTTTATTTAAAAGAATTAACAGGGCCCTGGATAAACATCATCAGTATACGGCTAGCAACGCCGCAGCGCTAGACATCACAATGTCCCAGGAACATCAAGTATATTTTCCGTATTAATAATGCGAGGAAACACGTAATATAATAATTGGCATGTATCGAATTCTTGCAAGACATTTAAAATACACGTTTCATCATACATAAATATAGTATTTGTGATGTAATCATAAGCTATGCCATTACGTATTTTATATGATCTTAATACGCTCACGACATTGCGTCACCTTCATAATTCATGTAATAATAACATGTAAAGGTAGCCATCCAATCAATATCTACATTTGATACGATCGGCTGTGATTAATGTTATTCGACTGGAGCTGAAAACACTGTTATTCCGTTCAAATACAGTCAAAAATATATTCAAAGTATCGTAGTATTTTTACGAAGCTTCGAAATCATGTGGCCAATTAATTGGAGTATCGAAATTTCTAAATAATGCATATTATTGCCTTACTATATTTTTGTATTACAAACAAAACGCATTGCCTTCGTTGAGCCGAGAATATCAAATTACGATCATACGATAAAACACCTACATTATGTTATTTTGTTAATAATGTTTTGTTATTGTATTTAATTGATTCAGGGCTTTTTATTGTTAATTTTTGACTTTCGTTAAATGAGCTATTGATTTCGAAAACGAAATAAATACTTTTCATTCCATTACATATACCCCATATAACATTATTGTATATATTTATGTTACAATAATCACTGCACTTATAATGTAGATTCGTTCGTTTATCAACAAACTGCCACCTCCTGAACACCGAAACCTAATATCAATATAAAGTTCACCATTACACTTCACCTGTAAGCACTATACTTCACTATAAAAAATACAAAATGTCACACTGGATGTCGTTGTAATTACCGCAACCGTACAAAATACAACCGAATTATTAACAATAATAATTATAAACCATAACCATTGTTATCCTAAACCGGCAATAAAGATCAATTTGCACGACAATGACTTAGAGCAGAGATATGGCAAGATATTTATGTGTCTTACAATAACAAGTAACTTCAGTGTCATCCAATGTCGGACACACACTTCAACAGTATCTTCATAATTTGAATCCATAATGTTAACAATTGGCTTTATACGAGTATATTATTATTTTAATGGCAGCGTTATATAGTTCATTCTATACTGATATGACACTTGTAGCATGCCAGTGTCCGACACCGGACGCGCCGTAACATGTGGGCGTCATCCCATAACGTGCCAGTATCGTGCCAGACGGTACAAACTAAGTCGTACATACAATTTGACGCATTACTCATTGTTAATATTACATTTACTGCGAGAATTTCTTCTCGATCGATTTAAGCAAAGGTGAATTATTCATCATGCATTGTGTAATATTTGCGTCTAACAATCAAATTGAACATGAACAGGTTCAATTTATTGTACCTACATGATTTAACGTAGGTGCCAACAAAGTGTTTGAGCCAAGGATTATCGGCATCAATATATAAACGTGACGTCACCAATGCACACTAACGCGCGTAATTCGGCACTAGAAAAGGACCGCGACACATACATAGTTAACACCGCGTACGTATCTCATATACACACTCATTTAATCATTTAAACAAAGGAATTTTTACATAAGACTAAAAGTATTCGAATTCCCAATCTACTCAAGTTTTTAAGCATAAATGTCAAATAAAATATAATTTAACCCATTCGAGCAATTCAGGTAATGCTTGAACCAATTAGAGGTCAATATTTTGTTGTATAATTCTTGCTCTATTCCGAACGTTACATATAAATAATTTATATTGGCTATTATCTTTTATTTGGAAAGCTAAAATACAACAACATTAATAACATTATACCGACCAACATATACATAGTTTACATCGACAGCCATCATTTCGGTTTAATATCTAATCGATGGACGTCAACTACGATTAAAACATATGTATAGTGTTCAACTACTCTGCGTACTTGACCAGAACAATAATTTGTTTCTTACATTTGAAATACCATATTTGGAATGACAATATTCGCATCAGAATATTAAAATATATATAAGTTATGTATTACATCTTTCTCAATTATTATTGCGTTCATAATTTCTTAACTTATTTCTATAATCTATCTCGTACGTGCAACTGTCGTCGTCATGACAATCCAAATAAGACACTATATCAACAACGATGGGAAATTAAAACAGAATATTGACAACGTCGCTAATACTTCAACTGCAAATGCTGTCTATATACAAATAAATAGATTGTTTTTATTTTTATTATGATACAATACTTACACCCTTAAAAATAACATTACATTAAAATTTAAATTACTAGTCGATCAAAAATGTAAGTCGCTTTAACTTGTGTCTGATGTCTGATACTGTACGTCTGACGTTGGTCTCACCGTCAATTTAGTAATTGATATAAAATACTCCATTAACGTTGTCTTTTATTTTCGATGAGATTCCAAATATATATAGACGTACAGAAGTGCAACGTGTTGATGTTTTAGATATCTCTATTGTAAACAATATAATTTCCAGTAGGTCCCATGGTCTCCAGGCCGGCCCCGACCACCACCAACAACCGTCAGGTTATTGTTTATGTTACAAATAATTGTTATATAGTGGTAATAGCTGAGGTTGCTTGCAATTGGCTAGTAGTGTCGGAAACTGTATGTCCACACATACGAGTACATATACTAATGTACATAGATATATTACCCTAATCTAATCGACACACATCTCACTACCATATTATTAAATCTCCATCATTACGTTAACTGGGACACGCACGACCATCGAATGTAATAAAAGATTTTATTTTTAATAATATAACGATTAAATTTGAAACTGTCGTAGCACAGCACTCCCTATCACGCTACTACAATAAAAAGATTGTTTGGAATTGAAACAAATTAAAGTTTTTAATAATTTAAGAGAAATCCATTGTACAATTTTAAATACGAGTTTATTAAAATTTAAAGACAATTAGTATTTTATTCATATTCAATAATT
>DWJZ01000664.1:0-29449 GCA_018249125.1 Asbolis capucinus
CGTAGCCTGAACGGTGAAGGACTTGAAATAGAAACAGGTATTGAGTGATGGAATTCCCAATCTAAGGTTTTCAGAAGGTTTCAATAATCATAAGGTTTTCATGATAATTAATGCCAAACGAAGAAAAGTTCGCTTCAATTCCATCTAACAATACCCATCCGGACCGCTATTATCCTTTCTTACATCAACTATTTTAATTACATAGATTTAGAGAGCCGTAAATTAGTAATACCGCATCCGTTGTACATTCATTTAAAACATTTTCTGTGGTTACCTTCACTGTTTCTTCTCTTATTTTATTCTGTTTTTGTTGTTGTATATTGTTTCTTCTATTATTTTAAGTGTAAATACCAACAAATATCACTAATTTTTTAACTACATAATCACTACACACTTTGCATATTTCTAATTCAAAAATATTTCGTAAAAAAAATCTAGATAGCCGTAACACACCACCCCTTTTATTTCTTTATTCATTGATTACCAAATATATTTATGGATTACCTAAATTTGGATTTCAAATAACTATAGTAATGAAAATTTGAGCTTAACATAATTTTGCGACTTTAATGAAATTGAGATTTTCATGAACCTGCGACTTTCATCATTAAAATCATGATGTGTTACAAATTACACCCTTCTGCAATGGATATGTGATCTTTAAGGGCCAACAGTAATTATGGTTACACTAAATCTTGTTACTGCAAGTATCATCATTTTAATGCTAAAGATTTGAAGCGTAAACACTAATTACGTTTGGAAAATATTGTGCGTAATTATAGAATTGCATGTGTGTGCATAAATCAAATTAAGTACTTTACTCTAAATATTTCCTTATTCTGTGGAGTAACATCATGGACAAAAAAATTGTTGACAAGTTTTCTGAGATGGTTTGCACGATTTGTTAAAGTTTTCGGCATAAACGACGTAGTTAAATGAATTTATAACACATTTAAACATTTGATTTTTGTTTATGATAGTAGTAATTCAGCATGACTATAATTTTGCAATTAAATAGTAATGGTAGCCTGAGGGTATGGATATACATGATAGCTAAGGACATGATGCACATATGCATCGTCTTCATATAATTCGAAGCGTTCATAGGCCGGCGTCTTGTTTCGATGGTGTGGTCGAAGTTAAAGCGACAGTGGGCGCCGCAGGGTGATGAGAGACCGCTAGTGGCAAAATAATTCATGGCCGCTTGCGTGTTTCAAACGTCACTTAAAAAGGACTCGGTTGTTTTAATTAGACAACAATCGTCAAGCCATGTCCGAGGCCTTCAAAAGGAATAACATTTTCCTAATTAGGCATTGACCCCTAATCCCTTGGGGCAGCATTGTAGAGTAGAAATGCTCTGGTCCTCAGTACGAGGAGAGACCCGTGTAGTGATGGTGTAGCTTAAAATATATGAGACGCCTATTTAGCGATAGAAGTTGAGCATTGATTCAAGGTTCCGACAAAACATGTAATACAAGAAACACTCAATTAAAACGGTGAAAAGCAAGACCGTAATTTACATCGAGACGTCACTGGTCCTCACGACGTCTCCGGCATCCATTGTATTTTGAGCAAAAAGAAAAACTCGCACTCTTTCCAATAAGGGTACATAATAAATAATTTATAAGAAACGCGTTATACATAACCTGAAAATACTGTGGTATCGCTTCCGGATTGTACTCATTCTCGATTCTGTAAGATGGCGGTTCGGTGACTTTTTGCCGGCCACGCTCCTCTGGAGATTCGGAGCGCATTTTATATATTTTATAATGAATCAATGCGTCGTATACTGTAAGTTATAAATAAATCAGTAGGCAAGACGGGTTTCTTTTATAACGTCATCGGCGACAGGTTGATTGCGGTGAATGACAATGAGAATTTGACGGGTTTTGACGTCCTAGTTTTTAGTTGGTTTCTTTTTTATCATGAATCCCCAGTTTGGATTCCGGATACCTGACCACAACGCGCGGTGCATTGCGGGAATACTTGAATTGCGACGCTTACGAGGACTGTTTTACTTCTCCTTCTATTTCTCTCTTTCTCTTCTTCTCTTTCTCTACTGTGTTAAGGGTACAATCATTAACAAAGTTTTTAATACCAACGGAGGTTCCGAATTGTTCTTCCTGATACTTTCCTGTTACTGCGATTGATTGATTTAAATGAGTTATGAAAATCTTTTAATAATTTGTGGATTTTATTTATTCTAGATATATTTATTAGTCAATGAACAAGAGTTTCAGCTACGTATAAGTATAGATATCTATGGGCAATGGTCCTTTTTAATTATATCTATAAAGGCATCAGTTTTTGTTGTTTTAGCAGCTGCAATAATACATTTTCTGACAAAATTGTATGCAAATACTAATGTTTAGGAGATAGAACCGACGGATATATGGATGTACGCACAGACGAACAGAGAAGTTTATTCGATAGCGTCATGTTAAAATACATAAGTGTCAAGTTCAGTACCGACCCTTAACTCAATTTAACGATGTTAAAATAATGACTAAGTTGTCTGTATTACATAATTTTTTTATATTTACAAGTAAGTGCGAGTAGGAAATAAAGAAAAGAGAAAATACACATTTACTAAGATAGTGCGCCCAGCACCTTAGACATCATCACCACTTATCATTAGGTTTGAATGTCATAAAGCAGGGGCTAACAACCTTTTGAATTAAAGGGTCAATTTTAAATTTGAATTTTGCTAGAGGGCCGCATATACATTAGCATTATTTATACTTAAACAAATCTACTTAACGTTTTAGAGTTGCTTTGCTCAATGTCTGTATCTTAATGCTTTTTTTATGTTGTACCTATTATTTTGTTTTTTGACACAGTGTTTGACCTTTTAAGCATATAAAAATCTAATTTTGAAATGCTCAAAGGGCGGTATGCTGCCCGTGGGCCGCGTTTTGTCCACCCCTTTTGTAAAGCATTAACTTACTTTAAGTAAACAAAACAACGACGATCTGTTGTAGCTATAGAAGTTTGATTTTCTAAAAGTGTTTGTAAAAAAACAACTACAAAAAAGTTTTGTGTCTGCTGGACTATGTTCTAGGCCTCTTCGTATGATTAGAGACCCGTAGTCGCCCAGGTCATGTTTGGATTGAAGCCATGCCATTATTTTCTATGGACGTCATTAATTTCCAACTCGGGATCTAATAACATAAAACAAATATCAAAACAAAGTTCTAAGATTTATTGATTAATGACCTCAATCGAAGCCACCGAAAATCGCGCGCTCTGGGTCATCTTATTAAAATATCTTTGCTAGATTTATAACGTTTAGTCAATATTTTAATGAATACCGCAGCTACTGTGAGAAACAAAGTATTATAATAATGCTGCCGATATTATGTGGGTAGATAACGTTTAGGAAATTTTGCCTAATTTGCATATTTCTTGCTACTGAAATACTGGCATAAAACTATAGTAAGCAATGCCTAAAATCAAAAACAAAAGTTTCTGTTTTGTTTTTAATTGACCATCAGGTGACACATCTGTTCGTTTGTCTGTTTAAGAAAAATAAAAAAAAATAGTACCCGCGCTTTGATGAAGGAAGTTCTGTAGATGAGGCTTATTAAATATTTTTTTATTTGTGAGGTAATTTAAATGAGAAAAATCTAAATGTTAATCCACGCGTAACAAAATATTCAATGATGAAAAACACATTTAAATTGGCCAACTAGTACTTAAGAGTTTCACCAAAATATCTTCCATATACACACATCGATTAGTTAATGATTTATTATGTACACACATAGATATATTGTTGTTACTAGGTTGTATTTTTTTAATATTTACCATCAATTTGACTCCGTTTTAGCTTCTACCAATATTCTCAGCTCGCTTTCTGTGTTATTTTTGCTATATTCTGTTGGAATATATATTAAAATTAAGATGGACGTGTACAATTGAATTGACGACTCTAAATTAATTGGTAGTGAAGCCTGTCTTGTGACAGATAAACGTTTGTTATCTGGTCTTGAGTATCAATGAAGTCCATGTTACCCGTGACACTCCATCCTATTTATGCTTTATCTAGTTTCCTATATTTTCTCATGTGAACTTTATCAAGCTTCATCCTCTATTAGGTACTAAGTTTACGGTATTACTAGAGTTCTATGTACCTATAATTTTTTTCTCTACGTATTTTAATATCACAAAGGTAGGTGGGTAAATTAAAAAAATCAAACGAAATCTAATATTATAATGTCAATATATTAAATCATTTTATGTATAAATAAGTTTTTAATACTACAGCTACGTACTCGTAGATACATCCTTACTTTAATATATTGCAAATAAATAATATAGGTTGTTAAAAACTTATTCTAAATACGAAGCAGCATATATTTCATTTTGTCTTCAAATTCAAGATTTTAATTTAATTCACTTTCTGAGACATCCATAACATTATTTTATACATGATTATTTATGTTTCGTGTATATTATTAAAACTACGTCTAAGTAGACCCCATAGCAGAAGAGGCAAAGAGGTAGACTCAAGAAACGGGGGATGTGATAATATTCAAAGGATAGCCGAGCTCACACCCTGGAGGAAGGTCGACAGAACCAAGTGGAAAGACATCACTGAGAAGGCCAAGGTCTGTGTAATATTATTTGAAATATAATCACTTTAAAAAAAAGAATAGCTTTGAATAAGTTGGTACTACAGTTTGACGCTTATTAAGAATTCCCTGGACAGCTCACCTATCTCTATTCTAAAGGAACTAAAACTACAACATTCCCGTAGAATTCCCATGTTTTATGCCTGCATCGCATTCTCAAATCCTGCAAGAACATATTGCAAGGACACCGCATGGCAATATCGAGAAGCTGATGGTGACTGGTACAAATTCAGGGCAAGAGACTACGGGGATGCAGAGCGTTAAGATGTTCGGATCAGATATCTAATAATCTGGAGATACCAATAAGCGCGGCACTCCACCAAGCTGCTGATCGTCATAAGTGGCGACAAGCGGTTGAGAAAGCTTCACGTCCAGTTCACAATTCTCAGCAATGAGGCAAGATTGAAGGAGAGAGAAAATTGATGAAAATACTATTTTTATGTCTGCGGGCTGCAGTTAGCAAATGATTTAAACGATGGATATACTGCATTTAATTATGCTAAATTCAAAATGCACAATAATACCCAAATTCTTTCGAATAGCTCACAAAGTTGCTACAGGCGAAATACACTCAGCACAAACAACGCAAAATAAAAAGATTGTACCATTTCCTTTACTGCTTACCTTGAACGGAGCGGTAAGGGTGTGTCTACACTGATTATAAACAATCTTATGGGCCAGATTCCTATTAATTAGCACTTTATAACATAATATAGCCTTATAAAACCAATAAAATATGTCATTACGGTATAATAAAATACTTTATAAATAAACAAAATTTGTAGACCAAAAAAGGACACACGTTTCATTAAATCGTGTATCATTTTTTTACATAATATATATTTGAGACTGAAAATCCTACTTGAATACTTGGCACTTGAATAGTAAATAGTTACACAGGTTTTTGGGGTGAATCCTAATTCGATAGACATTTTTAAGTCTCACTGATTATTAATATTGTAAAATTCTAGTTTATACACTCCTTAATATCTTTATAGTGCATTTACTACTGTAGTAGATTAGGTAAACATGAAATCTTTTTTATTTATATTTATTGATAACATAGTTGGCTGTTACAATTATTATTCTTAATGTCTAGAAGTGTTTATCTACAAGTGGACAGGACAAAATGAAACACAGTGATTATAAGTCATAAGCAGAGGTCGGTTGCTGTGACATTTTGGCGCAAGCGTCACAAAAAATATTTATTTTTCTTATTTTCTTGTTGTACGACATTTCGTCGTGTCCCTATGACAAATAAAAAACCTCTAACATAAAACTAAATCTTCTCTAAACAGTTATTGAATAAAGGAACAAAGTCGAACATATGCAAATTATACACTTGTTTTAAACTAATCTAATTAAGTTTAAAATAATATCACTTCGACGCTAAGCTGACTAGTATCACGTTATTTGTATAGCCCTAAATTACGAGAATATGGAGAAAGCCTCAAAGAGCTACTCACTTCAAACGATACATATAAAAGTACAGAAATAAGATAGTATGATGTGTATTTTATGTAATAGGTAAACCATTTTTAACCGACTACAAAAAAAATATATGAATTCGATGCATGATTATTTCACAATGGCAAAATACATATGTAAACCTACACATAAAATAATAAGTAATTTTTTAACGATATATCGGTATGTTTTTTATTCGACTATATTCCAATTTAGAGAACAGCAGTTAATTTATCAAAAATCGATGCTTTAGTTTGTTTTATATTATAACTGCAGCTTATTGCCTATATCAACGAGATCAAATCAATTTGAAATTGAAAATATAAATATTGTAATAACATTTTGTTTAAATCTATTAGTTAAAAAAGTCGACTTAAAATATTGAGGAATGATTCATTTAAATTATATAGCAGATGTTAAATTGATACGATGTTAAGATAATGAAATACAAAGTGAACATGTTTAGAATACAAGTACATGCGACAGAAAATATTTTCATTCAAAGTTTCTTTCATCTTAATCTACTCTTACTTCATGTTTAAAATCATATCTATTTTTAAGCAAATCCTTTACATTGTATCACTACTTTAATAAATGTTGGTTAATGCACATAAGTATACAATAGGTACGTTAATTAGATTAAATTTACAATTTATGATCGTTCAGAATGTATTACCAATGATTATGTCGTAAAGAACACTGAAATCGTACGAAAACACATTTTCATCGAGAAATGTAAGGAGACTTTACGTTGGGATTATAAGAAGACACTCATATTATAAATTTTCATGCAATTTAAATGCTTATTAAAAAAGTAAGCAGTTTAACATACTACTGATATGTACTAAACTATTGCGTTTACCGTCACTTTAGAATATAATAATTAATTTGGCGACTGATCCGAACGACTTGCACAAAGTGGATATTCGAACTTGAGACATTCAGGGTTCGGGAGTACGGCGTCAAAAACACTCGCCTCCCGTTTAACTGATTGTCAGTAAAGTTCGTTAAACGCCATAGGATGCGGGGTATGTACTCTGAGAACATCCATAGACTGGAGTGGTTCCGATAACATAATAGATCCAGGAACTACTGTTGAGGAAGTTGTTACGGGAACGAGGGAACCGTTCGCAGAACTCCCATTCGGAGTCATCGGTCCATGTTGATTGGATTCCTGACGCATTATGTTGCGGCGCCATTTTGCTCGAGCGTTTTGGAACCATACCTGAGACGAAACATGCATCTAAATTATACATAAGTTATACACTAATGTAGTTTTATGTTGACATCTTATCCCCAGATTTAAAGGTAGAGTAATATACACAACACATTCTCATGTCGATTGTCATTGACTTGAAAAATGAGTAGGCACGGTTTATAGATCAGTAATAATGTAAAATATCATGATGAAGCGGTTTCCGGCGGCTTCATCATTGTAAGTGACCAATTAAGAAATATAACTGAAAGGAACGGTCACAGCTGATGGCAAAAATTCTTATACCATAAGGCAGCATTTGTTTACCCATGTCAGACGCGTGCGTGTGCCTAAAAAACTTGGACATTTCGGTTGCCGATAAAAAGTTGAAAGTGCTAAAATGACATCAATTAATGAAAATAACTAGCAACGAGATCACACACTACGGAAAAGTTCATTAAATATTTGCTACTAGCTACATTTACTTTACTCGATCAGTTGGTGATCAATGCAAGCCTCCCCTTTTGACTATGATCGGATCAGAATTTTTATAACATAACAATAACCCAAAATAGTGCAGTAGAAAATAAAATTCAAATTACCTGAAGAACACGCTTTGAGAGTCCAGTCTTCTGAGCCAGTTGCTTCAAATCTTTGGCATCTGGGTTCTGATTGATCGCAAAGTAAGACTTCATAGTGCGGAGTTGGTGATGCTTGAAGCTGGTACGCATACGCTTCGTTCTTTGGTTGTGGCCAGTTACACTGCCCGGGGAAGTAACCGAGGAGTCATAGCCAAGGGACTCCATGGACGAGGAGAGGTCACCGCGTTGAAGGATTTCTAAAACAAGGTCATTATGTGCGTTATTAGAATTAAATAATCTATTGTATCGTTTAGGCAAAGCGGATTTGACTCTAAGGTGCTGAATTTTTTAATTTTGTTCCAAATACATTTATACTCTAGCGCTGCGCGACTTTAAGCGGTATTTTAGTATAATATATTTTCATTCTGTAACTTTATAGGGGTTCTACGAGTATGTCTAATTAATATGATGTTTCCAAAGTTCCACACGAGAGACAGCTGTTCTATTGTAGGTAAATATGATATAAAATAACTTAATAACCTACGGCGTTTATACTCGCAAGGAATATAAGCTTACATAGGAACCCATAGCCTTAGCTAGATAAACCAATTATGACATTTATCAGACATTTAATATGGGGACTTCAGGATGCCAAAATTTACACAGTGATATTAATAAAATAATAATTAATTAATTTTAGTCCTATTACAATGAAAGAATTGTTAATTTAAATAAGTTAACTATATTGTTAACCGTTGAGAAGTTCCTTTGTCTGGAGTCAATCCTGAACGAAATACGCGCTTATCATAAAAATACATAGCCATCAAGATGGAAGGCATACAAAATTTCAGCTTTGTAGGAAGTGGATCTAATTAAATTTGGAAGATTTGACCCGAACGAACCAACACACGAACATAAATTGAAAGTTAAATAAGAACTTGTGAAAATAAATCCGAATATTAACCGTCAGTTTTTTCGTACTTTGTTATTATACTGACAGTGCGCCAGCACAAAGGAAACCGTGGTCAGCTCCAGAAAATATCATCTAACAAACCTAGCGTGTCGCACCACATCCTTTAGTTTTTCGATGACCATTGTCGATCACAGGAAGTTGATGACGTAACTGATTGCTGATCTGACTGTGGTCGTGTTTAGTAAATTGCTTCAATCTAACAATATCAGCTTTTTTGCGACATCAAATCATGCGATCTGATCTCTTGTCTCTTCGCCCAAATTTCACAAATTGCAGGACAAATAATTGCGGTCTCAAATTACATTACCATTGTAGCTGCTATTGAAAGAAATATTCTATTATATTGCGATGTACAAAAAGTTAAAAACTTTTATAAATTTGAAATTTTGATTTGTTTAGATTTTTTTTTTTCGTTTCTTTCAATCCTCCTCAGTTGCGACCCTTTCCCTTTATCACTCCTAACTGAAAAAGAAACGCTATACCCTAGCAAATCACCAAAACCTTACCAGAACATAAAAACCACTTCAAATAAAAAAAGAAATCGTTTAATTGAAAATAAACTCAAGTTATATGGTAGCTTGTTATGAATCATAATTGGAAGTAAATTAGAGTGTTGTTAAAACATAACGGATACTCCAAAAAAACGAAATACAACCGACAATTATAACGAAACATCATCTCCTGCCACTTATATGGCTGTCAAAACAAATAACACAAAATGATAGATGTCCTGATATTTGGATATATTTTTGATCTTGCGATATCTCTAATGGAGGGTTTAGGGTGGCAGGAACACCAGTCTACATCTATTATATTCTCACCCCTGCATACTTACGGTCGCTAGACGGCTCCGACGATGCATTAAAATTTAATTAATACTATAATCATATAATGAGTGCATGATAATGTTTTGAGTTAAATACAATAAACTCGAACATAAGCTTTAATTAAAGTAAATGCGAGCAGTAAATTATAAGTTTATTTCCGTATTGTGAAACAGACTTTGAGTTTTACTATTTTCCGAATGTAATATTGTGTTTAGGGTTCTGTAGAAAATACGGAAGCCTTATAGATTCACCCTGGCTTTTCGTTCATCAGTCCATCCGTATTTTAAAGCAAAGATCCTTGGTGCCAAGAAACTTTAATTTAGCGTAGTTATCCATATCTACCATAGCAAGAAAGCGGTAATATTATATATTTTTTATGCCTACCTACATATTACAATGAAGCTTGGCATCTTGTAGGTAGAATAAGACTTGAGAAAAAACATACCTAGGTTCTTTTTTATAGAAAAAAAAAACTTGAAAGAGATGAAATAGGGAGGGGAATATTACGATAAAAGCCTTCATTATCGAAGATATAAACATGGAATTTTGTAATCATGCGCTACATATGGGGGATAAATTGGAGGGAATGTGAGGGTTGGAGGAATGAGGAAGGAGAAGGGGGAGGGGAATGACTGAACCACGTAGTCGCGGGAAAAAGCTAGTGTGAAAATCTAAATCTCCTTACTGCGCTTCGAAATTAACTTGTTAAAACAATGAACGATATAATAACCGACTTAGTTTCGATATATACTCGTAGTTACCCTGAAAGTTAAATTCAGTTTCAGCGCTTCGCTCCTGAAGTATTTAAATACAATAGAAAGTTGTCACTGCAGGGTCGTGGTTTGCATTCGTTTTTATTGTACGTACTAACTGGGTATAGTGAGTTAGTGTAACTTCAGACAACCGTGTAAATTGTGGTTTAATTGAAACAATTTCGGTGTTTTTGAAGTTGGTCTTAGCGGCCAACAGGTTACAATGTTTTCATATTTCAGTGGAATTCCGGCTGGTATACATTAACATTTAGACTCGACAAGTGGTGCTTGTTGAGATTATGCGAAATCTGACACTGGAATCTATTAATATTATTGTTTATTTGCTTGAACGCGCTAATCTCAGGAACTGGTCCGATTTGAAAAATTCTTCCAATATTAGATAGCCCATTTATCGAGGAAGGCTATAGTCTATATATCATCACGCTGACACCAATAGGAGCGGAACACCAATGAAGAATATTTCATAAACGGGGGATTTTGTTCCTATTGAGAGCTTCCGTTGCGTGCGCTGCGTAAATGGTCAAAGTTTCGCAAAAATCATGTATGACAGAAACGAAGTCGCGGGGTAGCCCAAAATAACTATTCCACGTGGGCAAATTCACGGACGGAAGCTTTTATAATAATAATATGAGATTTTGAAACAATGAATTATATTCAAAATCTAAAAAAATCGTTACTACTTTAGGCTTTATCCGTCCATAGATTAAAATCTGACAGAGGCACTTCCAGACATTAATATTTATTTATATCGATCCTTAGTATTCCTGTTCAAGATAAATGAAATCAAACCCCACACAATTGCGATGGTTCTTTCCACAGTTCATATGTTCTTTGTTTAATGTGATAAGCAGGTAAACGTGCAGAAGGATCACATGATGGCAACCGATGTCCATGGGCATTAAAAACACTAGACTAGGATGTTACTAATGTGTTGCCTGCCTGAAAAAAACTAATAGACCCGTATACGCGGGGAGGAAACAGAAATAAGGGAAGCGGTATATTGCTAATGCAACTGGAACCAATAACGACAACAACTGATTCCACCCACTGAGATACACCAGCTGACTTCATCATCAGACATTGTATCGTTAATCATTGTATTGAGTTAACTGTCATATGATTTCCAAAAATTTTTGCTAGTTCTGTGACTTGGAAATAGATAATATTTGATTAAGACAAAGGTTCTCAAATTGGTTTTGTTGGACCCCTTGCTACTTACTATATTTGAAGCCGTTTCCCTAAGTTCTTCAAGAAGTGAAAATATTCAAATAAATCCGAAAATAATAATCATAAAGGTTCCAAATGCTGTTCTTTAACATTCTATATAAGTGTTTTTTACCGAAATTTTACCAATTTTTACCGAAATTTTACCAGCCTACCAATAATCACTACTCAATTTTCGAGCACCTTTACGTACAATTAAATAAACACTATTTTTTTCACTTCGCCGGAGACCCCATGAGGTTTCCGTGCCGTAGGCTACACCTGGAACCCCGGGGTCCACCGATATCACTTTCAGAATCACTGGATTAGGCCAACGTCGGGACAGGTGAAACTAAACAAGTCAGTAAAATATGAATGGTCAAAAAGAAATATATTCATAACAAAATGAGTTCACCTTTTCTCTTAATGGTTAATTTATTTGTTTTCTATTGTTAATAAGGAAGTTTATAGTTTACTTAAATAAATTATCCAGAGGGTAATGATTCTTTCATATAATTTATCATCGCTTCAAGACTGGTCACGGAAGGACAGTTTTATTGGCTACGAGGGCCTAAAAAATTTTAAAGGAAGTGTAGAAAGACCCACAAATGAAAATTTTATTCATGTAATAAATGAACCTTATGCAAATTAGTAGGTACGTTAAAATAGACAGTTTTAAAAGGCTCTTGGAGAAGGTATCAGCGTAATAGGTGCTGCGAAAATTATATAAAACTAGCTGTACTCGGTCACGTTTCGCTGTATCAACATAAGCTATGGATTTGTATGCATGTATAAAATTTCGAACGTGTCTTGTAAACCCTTGAAGAGTTCCTTTGCGAGAAGCCAGTTTACACGTGTTTGATCGATACATTTTGGAACCAAAACCTATACCAGATAATTCTGAACAAAAGCTAAAGATATCAGTGCTCTATCTCCTACCATTTTAAAGTCTATAAAGGACAGACAAACTCACATACAAAAATTCATATAAATATATATGTATATATAAAACGTTTTGTGTGGTATAAAATTTATATCGATCGGATCGATAATGGACAGATTGAAAATGATATCATAAAATAGGTTTTGTGCAAAATTTGTAGTTTTCCTACTTAAACTCACAATGTATTTTAATTATTTAATATTTTAATTTAACTTTTGTGCATTTATTTAAATAAACGGTATAAGGTACTCTGTAGATATCTTGTTGAGCCTAAGTGTTCGACCGAGTTAGGTAACTGTAGGACGCGTTTGAAGGAAAGGTGGAAGTGGCAAAAATTTTATGAGTGCTTCTGTGCTTCCCAGGACTCGTAAAGCAGTTAATCCAATTACTATCGTTAAGCCATAATGAAGACATGAAGTACCTCCTGAGGTTCTTTCTGCACCAATATAAACTTTCACCTACTAAGGTATCCTATAGTGTTTTTTACCATAGATAAGTTAGCGCTTAACTACGATCCCACCTGATGGTAAGTGGCGATGAAGTCTTCGATGGTAAAACGCACTAACGGTTGTAAGCGCTAACTAACAATGGTAGAAGCCTATTCACTCTTGACTTATAAGATATTTACATTGTAATTGAACGGGAACACCGACGCGGTCAACTTATACCAATCCTTCGCGGAAGGTAGTATTAAGATTTACGGGCGATAATAGTTCTCTTTGGTGATGACGAACGACCTGTGCCCAGTAGTGAGCCATTAAGAAGTATTTTGATATCCAATTAATTAGATTTCGTATTAATTTAACGTTCAGTTTATTAAGAAAATTAACATGCAACCGTCTCCAGAAATGCTTTATTTTTTTAGACTCGACTATAAAGCATCGAGAAGTCGTAAAATCGATATTAATGATTGGTTGTAAAAAAAATAGGGGTTTATCCGAATACGTGTTTTATTGCACGCATAAGCGCCATACTTGATTGACTCAGTGAGTAGCCAACAGTGGTTAAATAAATTCTTTAGAAAAATCGCTTTAATTAAATCTTATTAATAATCTAGCAAATTTTGTTTTAGCAAATACTAAAAATGGGGGGAGGGGATTCGAACTCTATTTTTTCATGTCCAATCTTACAAAAATAATATTAATGATTTTGTGGAAAAAATTAAATATCAAATCTGTCCTCAACACTTAAGGATATAAAAATAGGTGGAGTTCAACTATAAAACAGTGTTTACACACATACTTTCGTACAAGCTGGTTATTGGCTTTTGACTATGAGTTTACGTTACATTTTTTTTTAAATTTTTGTTTCGTTCTCCGCTACTTTTTCTGCGGAAATAATTCCCAAGAATTTGCTATAGATTGCTATTAATGATCCGTATTTTACAAGCTTTTATTCAACTTGCAGTGTATGTTTATATGTATATTACATAGTATGTTAGTATATTTCTATATTGGTTTGTAACGGTCAAATCCTGCAGGTTTAATTAGACCCACTTCACACTACGGAGCTGAACTTTTGCATAAAGTTGTCATTCTGATGACAATGTATTGTTATGACAAGCATGATCTGACACTATGTACGTTCAGGATTGGCTCTAGACAAGGGAACTCAACGGTTAACAATATAGATATGAAATTTTGTGTTTCTTTGTATTATGGATCTATAGTTAAAGCTTGTGATTTGAAATATTTTTAAGAAACCTTGTTTAATATGATAAGTCGTACTGGTAGGTATGTAGTATAAGATATAAATGATGATCAAAACCTGATGCGGTTAAATATTTTATTACAGATCGTCTCCCAGATCAGCTGGTCTCCTAAAGTACTTGATGTTACGCCAATCAAAATCGTTAATTAATTTTGTATCGTTTAATATCAATGAATCGAAAGCTGTTCGGTAATGTATCTCAGAGTACCTGTATTTGATGTAAGCTAACAAGTTATATCAATTTGGAAGCCGAAAATACATTTAAGAAAGGAAGGCTTATCAAATTTGTCATCAGTATCGTTATTTAATTTCGGTACAGGTGCCGAAGTATTTTACTTTATTTATAGTGCACTTGCGGTTTAAATTTCGGTACTTGCAATAAATTTAAGAATTGATAACACTTCAGCTTTAAGTGGTACCAATTAGAGGTTGTAAATATAAATTATTCTGTAACTAGTTAAAACTAGTTTTACTTTGATTCAATTAGGTACGATATTGAATGATAAATAGTTTTGATTATTTTGTCTTGTAATTTTTTTAATCCCTAATAATGTATGCAACAGTCATTTAGTCTGTCGAGATTTGATGACATTTGGAACTGAGGTACACTAGAGTTTGAGAATGAATATAGGATACTTTATAGCAAAAAAGAACGAGAAAGGGATGAAATATCATTCATACAAACTTCCATAAGTTTGTTACTGTCGTTGAACTATGGGACTTTGTAAAGTATGAATGTACGTCAACATAACGTAACTATAAGGAAATATATACATAGTTGTTTTTAAAATTTCGAGATATTTGGGCATAAAATGGGGAATTGAAACTATTAATACATTTTTTTGTAAAATAATTAACAAAAGTTAACATCGTATCTCAAACACTATTGCAACGAAGCTAGTACAGTTTTTAATTTTTGTATTAGTTATACGTTCACGGATAACTATAATACATTTTTCTGTCATCTTTCCCATTTGCATAACTTTAAGTGAATACAAAATTATTAAAAGTTAAAAAAAATTGCAGTTTTTAATACATACGCTCACGAATAGACAGGCAGCCTAGGCACGTAGTAAAATAGGTGTAATTTTTTTTTTAATTTATGTGCATGACATCAGATAGAGATAAATCGTCGGTTCCCTGTGCCACTGTAATGTTGGAAGTAATTTTACCGCTCCAATGGAATGCTGGTTATCTGGGAGCACGATCTGACAACATCCGCTCAATGAAGTTGTTAGAAGGCTGCGCTGGTCAATAAATAAGGTTAGGGTGTGGAGGTAGTGTCTTGAATCGGTCTTCTATTAATAGACTGAGGTACAGTTAGGTTTCATTAATTTTCAAGTTCTGAAAGATGGGTTAACTTGACTTGACTTAATAAATGTCGTATCAAAGTTCAAAACTTAAAGTTAGTTTTTATAAAGATTTCTTTTAAATACCTGTGAACTGAGAATGTTGATATTTTCAAAGGAAAACTTTGTAACTCACTTAATGCAAATTTAATGCTACAATCTTATCCATTAGTTAATATGATTATAACTCAAAATTGTCAAAAAAAATGTTATTAATAAAGTGATTTGAACATTTTTTTTGGATTTTATAGTTTTAGTGATTATTTAATATTTAAATTTTTATGATATTATATAATCACATATTTTAAATTAATAAGCCAACCAATGCTTAAACTACCCGAGAAGTGTAATCGAGTACGATACTATTCTGAATCTCCAGTCATGGAGAAATCCTAGTTTCGTAATTACTGGAAAGCCAAGCAGAATATAGTTAATTAACTCGAGAAAACCATCAGAAAATATAAATTAAACTAGTTGGAAAACTGAAGTTTCATAAAATTACAGTGTTATAAAACTTAAGTTCAAGTTTCGTATAAAACTTTATAAATCTTAGCGGCGAGCTCTTTTTATTTTTAAAGTTAAGTATCAGCAGTTGCTCTTTCACTTGCTACGGTGGAGGAAAACATTGTGAGGAGACCTGCACTCCTCAGAGTTCTCCAAGGTCTCCAAGGCCAGCGTGGTGGACTATGCCCTGCACCCATCACATAACGAGGACCATTGTACCTAGTACTCGGACAGTTATTGTTGCAATTTTCAATCCTTAAGTTGAATCTTGGCAAATTAATATTATAATCCTCTAAATATTTCAATACAAAAATGTAGATAAAAATATATTTTTATTTTGTATTTAAAAACGAAACTGTAATTGCAATATAAATAATTATTATACTGCTAAAGAAAACGTTTTTTTTTAACAGTAACATTAACCATAATAACCTGTCATGGCGCGCACAAAAACCACATGAATTGAATTAAAAAAAAACCCAAACCAATAAATAATGACACCCTTGATTAATCATAACTTGTGACTTAAACGTTTGTTAATTTTTGTTATCTTAATGTCTTACTTATTAGTGATTTTGAAACACTGTTGTTAAATTAAGTTTTAAAAGTTCCTATAAAACGGTTATTCTACAAACTTTTATTAAACTAGCAGTGTATCTGTGTGTATATTAGTATATTCGTTTGTATTATTTATTAGTTAGTTTGTAGTATATATTCTTACAGTACGAAACTGAAATTTTACATAAGCCTTCCGTCCCTTTGACAATGCATTTTTATGGTAAACATGACCTGATACTACGGATTTGACCTAGACAAGGGAACTCCTCAACAACAGTCAGTTAACAATACAGTTATTAAATTTTGTATTTCTTTCTATTAGGACTCTATAATTAAATATTGTATTTTTTATATTTTAATAAACCTCATTTGGCATTTTCTGCAGGATTTACAACAACTGTTATGTTTAACCAAATTTTTTTATATTCAATAAAGTAGCGCTTGGCTATGACACCACTTTATGGTAAATGGTGCTGCAAATTGATGGTAAAGTACATTAACTTAATAAAAGTCTACTCATTCTTGACTTGAACATATGTATGTTATAATCTTATATATATGTTATATATATGACAGGCCCGTTGAACTAATGGTTAGCGAACCTGACTGCTACACCGAAGGTCGTGGGTTCCATTCCCACCCAGGTCAAACTTTTCTGTGATGAGCAGGAATTTTAGTTCTGTGTGACTGGGTATAAATATCTATATAAGAATGTATTTAAAAATATAAATGTATGTTTATCAGTTGTCTGATCACCATAGTACAAGCTAATGATTAGTTTGAGTTCGGATGACCGTGTGTGAGTTGTCCAAAGATATATTTTTTTATTTATTTATCGAAGATTCATTTAATATTTATAAAAATATAGTTCATTTGAAAATATTTACAGTCATATAATCCATGTTAAAAATAAAAAAAAACATTTATTATGTAGTAGGGAACAACAGGGCGAGACGTCGCGTTCGTCTATACCTACGCGCTCGAATCCACTGTTCTGCCAATTAAAATACCTACTTTCAACAGTGATCCAAAAACATGGTCAATGTTTATTTCTAGCTTCAACACTATCGTTCATGGTAGTATACACTCTCCGACTCTGTGAGTATTATTTAATAGGCAGATTGATAGGTAAGGCGCAAATGTTCTCGCAGGTGTCAGTCTTCGGGCGCGAACTATGAAAGAATCTATCAGGCGTTAGACGAAAAATACGAAGATGACTTTTTATTTAGACACTATATTTAGTCTTTCAAAAACAAACACGGTCTCCAGCAATAGGGTATTTTCGGATAATTTCGCATCCCCGGATCGGGATAATACTTTCTATAATTTTAATATTGAACACGTCTCAGATTTCATTTCGTTGTATACCGCTTTGAAAATAATAGATTGCGAAGCGTTACGAGTATTTGAAATGTCCGATTGGAATATAAAAATTCCGTCATTAAACAATTTATTCCAATTGGTCAAAGAACAGGCAAAAATATTAATTACATCGCTCATCGCGTTCCGCCGTTGATAGTACAACCAACCTAATAAAAAATAGTTTCATATAGAAATAAATCGCCTACTCCTCATTCGTATATGACGCTTTCGTGCATGTGTATATATAACATACACAAACAGTTTTCATAATCTTTCGCCTAACGATAGGTATAAATTAGTTAACGAAAGATCTATCTGTTGTTTAAGTATTCATCACGTATTTAAGGATTGTTTACTACAAAATCACATCCAGGTGTAGAACTTGTGGTCAGCCTCATCACACCATGTTACATTTCACGGCAACACAGTCGCGCGCGCAAATAATAATATTGCTATATTATTATGCTGCTGTAGCGACCGGCTCACCGCCGCCGCCGCGCGGACCGATTGGGTCCGCTAGAGCGCTAGGCGCGCCAGCACTTTGTTAAACGCTGGCAACGTTTTAAGCGCTTGTAGTTCTAGTCGTGATCGACAGTTCGAGACCGTGCTTTTGTCTACAGCCCGCGTGTGTGTATAAAACGCAGTACCTATTTAATAATACTTTGCGAGAATTTTTCTAGATTTTGAATCGCAAGAAAATTTTTCTGTAGAGGAGTTTTCTCAACATTTTAATTAAAACAATTCGCAACATTGTTTGTCTTTTGTTAAGGGTATTGGTTTCAACCCATCGATGGCCCATTACTGAGCAAGGGTCTCTTCTCATACTGAGGAGGCTTAGAGCATACTCCACCGCGCTTCTCCAAAGCGGATTGGTGGAGGGGTTAATGGCCCTTTACGTGTCGGAAGATTTTATGCCTCCCGTAGGCCTCCGACATGGTTTAACGATTGTAATCTTAAGATAACAACCGGGACCGACGGTTGTTCGTGCCCTGCGGAGTACGGAAGCGTTGATAAATTTTCCACTAGCGGACACCCATCCGCCTAACGACCGTGCCTGCAATTGCTTAACTTTTTCCATAGGTTTTTTTTAATTTACTATCGAATCAAGCCGGGCTATGAACACTGTTAAGGGTATTGGTTCATTAAAACCCATTGAGGGTTCCGTTTACTTTCAATTTAATTATCGTTTTGACCGTAATATTATTTATGATTTAGACGCATTGGTGGTCGACAAAATTACATTTTCAAGTAAACTAAGAATTTTAGCGAAATATTTTGTTTTAAAAGTCATCTTTTTCTTGTAATACTGAAGAAAAATTCAAGAATATCTCTTCAGAAAGTCCCATTTCGCACCATCTGCTTGGTGACCCTGTCGGGTAACCCTCCCGCGTCCACATGTCGACGCGTCATTAACTCGAACGCAACAAAAAATAATTACTTTGCCAAACATCAACAACCCGTTCAATTTATGCTTCGCCCTACTAAATTGTAGGGAATTAAAAATATTCAACTTAAATTTTATCCTTGAAATTCTCAAATTTCCTGCGTCGATTCTTATAAATCAAAATTTACTTGTCATGGTAGTCATCATTGCCCATAACTATCCCACTGCTGGGCTCGGGCCTCAGAATGTGAAGATTCCAATTGTTGATTGGTGGACTTCCCACAAATTTGAGAACTTTATGGAGAACTCTCAGTAGTACATATAATTACGTGTCGGAGGTACAAAAATTTTGCCATTTTGGTTGGCGACTAATTCTTTCACAACCATTGAAGCAGCATGAAGTAAGTTCCACGGCTGCCCAGCAACGATAAAAATAACAACGAAGCATTACGAAATTAAAAAAGTATTCAGCAGAATTTCACTTCAATAAATTATTCATCTATTGTGAAATTGTATTTTGCTGTTTTAATCAACATAAATAGTTGTAAATTGGCCTTTTGTGACAGACACGGGTATAAATAAACGTTTATATATATAAACCTACGAGACATGACATAGCAGTTCGTGTGTACGCTCGGGGGCACGCCCACTAATGCTATTGTAAACCAAATTGTTTTGGTTTAAAAATGTTAGTTGAATGAACGAATGAACGAAAGAACCGATTGGGCAAACGTTCTTTACGGTTCATTTTCGTTCATCGAGGTGAGTGCTGTGAGTAGCTTGTAAAATGAACATTATTTTGAAAATTTGAGTTGCGAGTCGCGGGGTTTGACCCCCGAACTTCCCATTCGTGAGATCAACGTTGTAACCGTAAGACTTACTACTTTTCGTATTCCATATCGTTCAGGTTTAATGTAATTTTAGAAAACTTTCTTAACACACTTTGTTAAAATAATATGGGTGTATCTATTTATATTAGGTGCAACTTCGATCCAGAATTCATGTAAACAAACTATAAAAACTCGTAGGGTTTTCACCAACTTAGATAAATGTGGCTTTTTCCCGCTAACCTACTCATAATATTTTCGAAAATTAGTTCTTAAACTAAGTATTGGACACAGAACAAGTACCAAATACAGATAAATATAATACATATCAGTCACAAAAAATACAATACACTACATCATTCAAAAATTCAACTCTGAAATCCTTAATTTCTTGAAGGAGTTTACAACCTTTAAACCTATTGAAGTATTTTGTTTGAAACTTTTATAAATTATTGATTATCGTTTTAATACACTTTATGCATTTGTCACCAAGCAAATAGCATGATTTACAAGTAAAAGTTCTTATGAATGTAATGGTATAAAGAGTTAATAACTGATAAAACAAAAAAAAGGTTTAATTCTCCTGTTTGTCACAGGTTGCTAGACAACGACTTGTTATTAAATATTCCAGATCGAATCTGCACCGAGTTTAGAGCGACTCATAAATTTGACACCCTCATTGTTTTCCGTCGTTGATGTGCCATAATTTCATGTTTTATCTAACGGGTCTATTAGTTAAGTTACGGTCATTCCTGCCAGGAACTTGCAATCTATGGAACAAACTTCCAGTAGGCATTTTTTCGCCGCTGGAGCTCACTTAAAAAAGTGTATACCATTTCCTCCAAGCCGGTAACGCACCTGTAGCAGCAGTTGTACATGTACAAGGCGATGGTGACGTACATATATCAGTTGGGCCGTAAGCCTGTTTGTCCGTCCGTTATAAAAAAGTTTTACACTAGAGCGCAGCCAAAAAAGACTTGGTTTACTATTTAGCACTCAACACATGAGCTAGAAAAACACCAGGTCCTATGTTTTTTCAGCACTCGAGCATTGGAGTCGTATTAAAAATGCATATGTCGTTTAACCCTAAATAGCCGCCTGCCGTATGTCA
This sequence comes from Asbolis capucinus, assembly GCA_018249125.1. Taxonomy (NCBI): domain Eukaryota; kingdom Metazoa; phylum Arthropoda; class Insecta; order Lepidoptera; family Hesperiidae; genus Asbolis; species Asbolis capucinus. The sequence continues at coordinate 21,402 of DWJZ01000664.1, forward strand.
CACGTTAAACGTATAAAGCACTGATTCAATGAAAAAAATACAAGTTACTTTTAAACGGTAAGGGTTATCGTTGTTATTCTTTTGATTGATTTAAAGACACTTCTATTTTTACTTATCGTAATTTTATTACGTTTATATATTTTACGTAAAAGTGATACTTAATGTTTTTTTTCAATAATTTAAAAAGAACGCTTTATTTTTTTAAGCAACTGTTTTTGTATGAATAACTTATCTACTATGGTTTAGCGGATATCCTGTGAATTACTTTTTTTTATCGTCAATTATCATTACAGAGATCTCTACAGTATATTAAGTTCAGACATGTCTGTGTTATAATTAGGATAAAGAAATTAGGATAAAGAAATTAAAATTAATTTATTAATAACTTAGCTAAAAAATTAATATCAATTATATTTTTTTTTACAACAAAAAAATATTTATAATGACATATACACTAAGTGTGTAAATTAGGTCCCATTATTACCTATTGCGTATAGAATTCTAAGACTACGTTTACTTACGAGTTCTACTCGTGCGTACAAGTATGAATACACACCAATCCCGACCTGACAATTAATAAGGGATAGGGAATTTATAAGTCTTTCAATAGAGTCGCGATCTTAGGAAAAATGTTAGGATTTTCTAATGCTATCCAATTAACAAATATCCAATGGCCAATTTGGAATACTGCATGTCAATTTTCTCTTGATATCACACTTATTGCAATCCTGTTCGGTATTTCTCGATTGTTTCACATTTATTTGTCTTCATTTTATATTTTAAAGGTGGTTTTCTCGATTCTATTGCAATAACGTTTAAATATTAGTAGAATTAAATATTGAGATCAAGTATACATAGTATTAGTAAAGACAATTTTTCATAATGAACATAGAATCTTAGTTGAGTCTTACTTGAATCATAAAAGTATTATTAATGGATGTTATTTGGTCACAGGTATACCATACGTGGATTTACTAAAACCATTATCAATCCCAGCTTCAAAGTATTATGCGCTGTGTGTGCGTATACTCGTACGACGACAACCGTCCGTTTACGTAGATCACATCCAAAGTGAATACGCCTAACAAATATTTGGTTAATACGTCCTCATAACGGTTTTTACAAAGCGCCGCGGGCAACCGACTGTCATTAACTTAAATGCATTTAAAACTTGATATTTTCATAACCATTAGGAATTATGGTACAGACCAATTACTCCCAGACCGACAGACCCTTGTTTTTTCAGTAATTCCCATAATTTCTCACATTAAACATGACGACCGTGGCCCCAGCAGAAATAATTACTTTAACACTCTTTCCTGCTCGTTCAATTTGTAATTGTACAACATGGTATTATTGTTCTGTTATTAAATTAAGTACATTATAAATATTCATTAATGTTAAACAGTCGTGGTTAATGATCAGACGAGGGGTTCGGTGAACGGAATTCTCGTATGATTATAAACTTTCCTTGAGTCTGTATTTATTAAATATATTTTTTCTTTAGTTGATTTTGAGTATGTGATCTTAGTTACCTCTTCACCAATCAAAATTGGAGCAGCGTGGTGGAGTATGGTCTAGGCCTCCTCAGCATGAGGAGAGACCCGTGCTCAGTAGAGGGCCATCGATGGTTTGAAGCCATGTGATCATAGTACTATCTAATGTGGACAATCGAAACCGATAGCCGTACCTGATTCTGAAAACCGACACACGCAAGATTTTGCCTATAGCGTCCATACAGCGCGTGCCCACTCTTGCTTACTTCCACTTATCAGTTACGATCGACATTAGGCGCTCTGCTCTGCACTTTAATCCTTGAGTGTCAGTAAACCTATCGAGTATTCCTTATTTATTTAGTTAAATTTAATTGACCACTATAATTATTGCGGTTCAATTGGCGAGCTTAATGCATAATGCATATATTTCTCGTATTCCTTATATTCCTTTATATTTTATATTCCTCGTAACCTCATTTCATCTAGTAAAAGCAAGCGTAAAAAGTAGTGATAGCCTAGTGGTTAAGAATTCGGCCTTCTACTCGGGGGGTTCGGGTTCGAATCCGAAGGCGCGCACTTCTGATTTTTCGGAGATATGTGCGTTTTAAGCATTTAAATGTCACTCGCTATAATGATGAAGGAAAACGTCGTGAGAAAACCTGCATGCCGGGGAGTTTGAAAAAACTCAAAGGTGTGTGAAGTCTGCCAGTCCACAGTTGGCCAGCGTGGTGGACTATGGCCTTAACCTTCTCATACAGAGAAGAGACCAGTGTTCATTAGTGAGCCGTGAAGAGTTAAAATAAAAAAAACATGTTTTAAGGTTTTAAACTAAGTGTTATTCATTATAATAATGATTTGAACATTTTTACCGTCCATAGTATAATGCCAAGGTTAATTGGCATACAATAACTAAAAACGAAGTCTATTGTAAAAATACATTAATGAAAGAAATGTTACGAAATTAATTACGTTTTCTTTCAAAATATACTTACGTAGATTGTAGTTATTTTATCTAGATCCCGGGTTCGATTATTAAAATAATATTAAAAAAAAAGTACTTCTCTGAACTCTATGAACACCATAAGGAATGATGTTTGTTTTTGTAAAGAAAGTGATAAAATAAGATTTAAAAAAAAAAGGTTTTTGAAAAAAGCTTAAATTTTAAAGTTCTTATACGAATACATATGTATACAATTACATATATGTATACAAATTATATATGTATACAATTTCATAACTTTATTATTAACCGTTGAGAAGTACCCTTGTCTAGAGCCAATTCTAAACGTAGTATCAGGTCGTACTTATCACAAAACTACATTGTCATCAGGACAAAAGGTGTATGCAAAATTTCAGCTCCATAGCGCCCCGAAGAAACTAACAAAGTAATATTAAAACACACTGCAATTTAAATAAACGCTTGTAATAACATGCCACACAAATACCTGTTTTGGCAGGAATTGAATCCGGGATCCCTCACAGAGCTACTAGCAACAACTTCTTAAATACATATAACTGAAAGTCCATTTTGCATTTCAAAAGTTTAGTTTCTCAAGATATTCAAATAATTGATACAAATATGAACTTATTGAGTTACAAAATATTGATCAAAATGGCTTCCATTCCATTTATTTTCAAACCCTCCCGTGTCGTTATATTAAGAAGGGTCTTTTTTATTTGTTGTATTTTGTACTTCATTTTTCAAAGGAGAAATTTTAATTAAACTTTAGCTCACCAGTTGAATGGGCTAATTCCACAGCCATGCTACTGTCGGATGCGGGTGAAAAAAATACAAATTTCAACGATTACGTATTTAAATGTATAAGGCGAAATTAATTTTAGAATGTACATATTTTTATAATGTATTTATACGTGGTGTAACTTTATTTAGAAAGATATTTTTTCTCTGATGACAGATACATCAATCACACCAAATCGTCCAGTTTGTATTGTAAAAAATCTGATCGTCTTTCTACCGAGTGTATAGAGATGTACTGATAGGCACACGGCAGTATGTCAAGCCAAGTTCTAGGAAATGATTAGGCAGCTGTCGTGAGTAGTGTGTTTATTAGTTTCAAATAACAGTCTCTCTTTATTGTTTGAATAATGTAATGTAATTAAGTCATTCGAATTTATTATTATCAAAAAAGAATTAAAATAGGAAGACGAATTGAATTCGAGACTTAATATTTAAAAAAAAAATCTTTAGGACAAAATGGCTTAAAATAAAATGACAGGCTTTTGGATAAATAAGTTATTACAATTTGGCGTATTTCTAGAAAACAAAATAAGACTTAGGTTTTTGAGGGTTTTAAAAATATTACCAGAAATAAACAGCTTAAATGTTTTTTGATGGAAATATACATATATAGACAGATATTATAAAGAGATATAGATATATTATTTTTCAGTATATTATACATCATGGCAATAATACATATGTATCTCCTCTAATTATTTCAGCTAGTCTAATAAATGATATTTATACAACATGCACGTAACAGAAATAACTTCTCAAATATTTCTAGGCCCTATTTAAACTAAAATAACTGTAATGGATCAGTGCGAGCACCGTAATGTATGATGGTATATTTATAAAGTTGGTGCAGGTTGAACAAATCAAAATGACACGTTTGCTAATTAGCTGTTCTTCTTAGTAAACTATAAGAGTACCAACTTTAAGGCAATTTCTTTGAGTAAGATATTTTCTCCACTCAGATTTGTATCAAAATTATAGAATGATTGCAGACTTTGTGAACATAATATAATAAAAAAGAATTTCACCTGCACTGACATTATAAATACTTAGTGTAAACGTAAAATATTCATACTAATTTTAAGACTAGATGATAAGAACATATTCATAAAATAAATATGCCCGGATGAATCGATTAAAAATCGATATACGTAATTTTCGTCATGTCTTTTAATTTAATTTATTATATTTAAAGTCTTTAAAGTTATTAACTTGGCGAATTTTGACTTCGTTATAAAAAAAACTTGCTACGAAATAAGCATTATAAAAAGTCTATTCAGACCTAAAAGACATAGTGATACCTAATTCACAAAATGAATTTACGTTGATAACTATTCACACGGGCGACTATTTGTCGTTTTAGTTAACGAATAGACAGCCTATAAACTAGACGCTCCCCTAAAATCCTTACCTGGTCCCCTTGTTAAGGCTTACTTACAAGGAAAAGTTACACGTCATAAATACACGTCAAAGATGAAGACCCCGTAAAATCAAAGATGCTGCGGGGCGTCAACATATTGATGAGCACGGGTCTTTCCTCATTGATAAAGCCTAGTCCATTCTTCACCACGTTGCTCCACCTCGGATTTTTGGGGATATATAGACTTGTTAATATATATATTCCTATTAATACTAGTCCTCCAGAAATCCGTATTACAGCAATATGGTGGAATATGTTCTAGGCCTCTTCAGTAATAGACAAGACCCTTGCACAGTAGTAGGCGATCTGAGGGCTGAAGTCAATATACCCCAAAATTCGACATGTTCTTCTGACAATAGTCACGTTGTAAATGAACACGAAACTACCTAATACTTAGACCGACAGCATAGAAGTAAGAAGGCTCTAATTTAATTATGCTCCTGTGGCCCATCAAAATCTAACCGCACACGAATTTGCTTCTCTAATTACTATGATCAAAAAGGCAAATTAACATTAAAAAATTACACATGTTAAATAACTTAAATGTATATAAGTGATTAATATTACAAAGTAGCTTCCGCCCGCGATTTCGTTTACGTCGAATCGTTACTTTGGGCGAACGATAACTTTAACCGCGACTTGGTTTCTGTCACACATGATTTTTGCGAAACTTTAACCGTTTACGCAGCACACGCAGCGGAAGCTCTCAATAGGGAAAAGAAATCCCCGATTTTGAAACATTCCTTATTAGTGTTCCGCTCCTATTGATCTTAGCGTGATGATATATAGTCTATAGCCTTCCTCGATAAAAACGCTATCTAATACTGAAATAATTTCTCAAATGAAACCAGTAGTTCCTGAGATTTGTGCGTTCAAGCAAACAAACAAACTCGACAGCTTTATAATATAAGTATAGATTCTAAGTAATATTAAATAATAATAATTGATTTTGATTTTAAATAATAATTAACATTATTAGAAATAGAATAACTAGGTGTATAGAAAAAAAACTGTGAAGCTGAAATACGTGATTTTCTTAATGACTTACAAGAATGCACAGGATTAGCTTAACAATTTACTAGAATACACTAATATCGCCAACAATATACGAGAATACACAGAATATTTATAATAATTGCAAGAATACACATTTCTTACGTTATAAGCAAGCAAACTAGCCGACAGGTCAACTGATCGTAAGTTATCGTGAACTAACGCGTTGGCCCGCGTTGCTTGCCAGAAAAGAGTGACATTTACACGCAAAGGTATGAAAAAGAAACAAGGGAGGCGGTACATCAATAATGATACCAAAATACCATTCCAAAAGGTGACAGAAGAAGAATGGGAAGGAGACTGAAAGACGGGGTGCTAAAGAGAACTGGCTATCAAGCCCACAGTCGTAACACGACGTAGCACTAGGTGGCTGACTCAAGTAAGCGACGGGCTTTACAAAAAGATAATCTTTCCCCGAATACCTATCACTGAATAACTGACTTCTATCGCCTATTACGACACCTTGGCACTGGCCTGGCTTGGCAGCATTGGGTGTGTATTCGAGAGTCCGTTTTTCTCATTCGTACAAATCTTGCAAACAATGTTTATGTCAAACTTTGAAGTTGATTTTTGCGTTACTTCGCGTATTGAGACATTGAAAAACTTACGGCACAGGATATTAGTGTATTAAACATTGAATAAGATTTAATAAAACTTTTTTAATAAAAAAAAATAATAAAAAATTAATAAAAAGGTTTTTTTTTATAAAAACTGTGACGATTTTACAAGAAAACTGACATTTTAGGTTATAAATTGTTTACGGATGAGAAATACGACACTAGCGCCTTGCTGGTTCACTTTAATGATAGCTTGTAGCCTCGTTAACTATTATTACAGAGGGTATACATTATTAGTTTACCGTTGATGAATGGACAGTGCTCATCGCAATAACTAACATTACAAGGTCCAGTTGTGAGCGACCTACTGGATGTGGTTTCATATGCTTTACGGCTGGCTTACGAGCTATGCGACGTATGCTTGCGTCGTACGGCGTGCGTCGTATGCGGCTGTTACAGGCGTGTATGAGTAATTCTTGCTAATGAACTACTGTTGTTCAATGGAATATTTTACATAATTCTGTGTATTCTTGTAATTATTACAAAGCATACGAATAACAGACAGTATTATTTTATAGTTATCGTTCTTTAGGGATGGTCTACGTGAGCTGGGTGTGGAACTATTTAAAATTATTGTAGTATTTTTAGTGGCTTAGAACGTCTTTTTCTACTACTAGTTTGTCTGGGTGAATGCAATGCTGAATTAATAAAAAGAAATCTTTCGTTATGTGCGTATCCGAAATTTATTTATTATTTTAATATATTATATATATAATTGGATTGTTCATTCTATTCTTAAAAAAAGAGTACGATAAAAGAGTACGTGTATGAAGTCTACCAACTCGCACTCGAAAGCGTCATCAACCAGTGTTCATGTTTTGACAGAACACTCCAGCCCAGCAGTGGGACCGTTAATCCACTTTCCATCCTTAAAACTTTAATATGACTTCTTAAAAGCTCCAAGCCGCATCGATTAACCGTAGATCGCAGCCGCATGCCGCAGCGGCTAGCTACACCAAGCTCTGCGGTCGGGCCGGCTGGCCGTAACGGGGGAGCGACCAAAAATAACACAAGTCGGGCTTGTAATAACATTTGTCCTAATATATTAGTATTGTGACGTCCGTTCCGATTTATGAACTACCAAACTACCAAGCAAACTCACCTTATTAATGTCGTTGTCTACACAAAGATTATAAACCATTTGATATGTGGTTGAAGTTTAAATCATAAAGAAGTTGATTATTTTTTAGTGACAGAATCTTTTAGATTTGTAATATTTTATGAAGAATTTATGTATTCGTAGAAAATATTATTTGGGTCAGTGTTAACTTTGCCCATTTTTTTTTAATGGGAAATGATCAAGATATTTGGTTTATATGGGACTCTTCCCACTAAAACTCCCTTGAAAATCACTTGATGCATCTTGGGAAGCTTCTGTATCTCACATAAACGCACCGATAGTGTTAAATATACCTACGTCATTAGTTATCAAACATACCTACTTGTCAGGTTTGTATGATAAAAATTATTTTCGAGTCGTGGCCGAGGTATACGCAGGTTTATGCTTTCTTTAAGATTTTTGGATTTAAGTTGTAATGTTAAGGATGTTTTATTTTACAAAAAGTCCCGCGGTGGACGGATCAATAGTCAAAATAATTTTACCCACGTTTGTTCCACGGGAACAAAGCAGTTTTCTAGGACAAATAATATCCTATAACCATTGTCATTACATCACCCACAAAAGCTAAAGTTCACCTAAATTGTTC
>DWJZ01000665.1:0-29437 GCA_018249125.1 Asbolis capucinus
ATTTAGATGAAATTTAGCATGTTTGTGGCTTATGTAAGGACAATGGTTATAGAATGCTTCTTATCCCAGAAAACTGTTCCCGTAGGATAATAGGTTAAAGTTAGTATGGGAACTCTGAAACCACTAGACAACTGATAAACGTACATATATATTTTTTTAATACATACACTCAGATACATAGAACAAACAGTCCTGCCCTTCACAGAAAATATTGACCTGGGTGACATCGAACCGTCGTGGGTTCGGTGTAGCAGTCAGGTTCACTAACCACATTATTATTTTTTCCGTGTGGAAAGACCCTCGTCTCTTCCATCCGGCCACGGGAAGCTAGACAGGTATGTGGGACTCAAAACCGCTAAAACCACACGATGTCGACGACTAACGCTTTGGTGCCGGGACCGTGTGCTATTCTCGCGGTTCACTAACCACTAGACCAACCGACCTGTCGGATATATTGTCGAATTTATCTGACTAGTTTCGGACCTATCCGAGATCACAAGCGCGCTGTCATCGCAGACGGCTCATGAAGGACCTCGGACAGGTCCGAAACTAGACGGGCGAATCCAACTATATAACGTAAGTCAACCGTTCGTAATAATTATGTACAATTAACAACGTTTCCGCTCTTATATTATTAAAATGTCTGTTTTTCTATTTTCATTATAGTATTCTTGCAGATTCCAAATACAAGTATTGCAGATTCCAAATACAAATATTATTCTTTACCAGCACAATTAGCTATGATAAATCAAATTGAAGATCACTTTTCTATTGTAGAAATTTTATGGAATTAAGTAAATAAAACATACTGTTTAAAAATCTTTACATTTATTTTAATGACTAATTTGGACAAAAATAAAGCAAAATAAGATTAAATTAACAAAAAAATCTAACCAGAGAAAGGCCATAGCAGGTTCATAATTTTCCTTTTTCTGGGCTGAGAACTCAGCTGGTCCTCTATTGGCTGAACATACTCAAAACTATCTTTGAATACGACCACGCGTTTCTTAAAGATAATATAAATTAAGATATAAATCTATCCAGAATAGTTACGAAACCATAGCGGGTTCATAAGTTTCCTTCTCCTGGGTGGGAATCTTGAGCTGGTCTTCTACTTTCCGGTCATACTGGAAGCCATCCTCGAATTCGGCGACGCGTTCTTTAAGGATGTCGCGCGTCAGGTCTTGTATCTTGAAGGACAAATACGAGTCCTTTCCTAAGTCGCTCTCCTCGCATCGTTTGCAGCCGTTGAGATACAGCGCTGATAATCCTTGGAGTTCAGGGGATACAGCACCGTATACCACTGTGCTTGCAGCTTGTTTCTGGAAGTATTGCAAAATATATGTATATAAAATAAACTGAAATCATAATTATCCTGTTTTTTATTAAAAGGTATTGATAAGCCTTCTTAGATCTCAAGACCGATCGATTCGATCACACCATCTAGACATTATTAAAAAACACCCGACGTCGGTTGATGGCCTTAACAAAGTTTAATAATAATAAATATCTTTGGACAACTCACACACGGCCATCTGACCTCAAACTAAACGGTAGCTTGTAGTATGGTGATCAAACAACTGATAAACATACATATATTTTTAAATACATAGTCATATAGATATTTACACCCAGACACACAGGACAAATAAATATTTCTGCTCATCACAGAAAAGTTTGACCTGGGTGGGAATCGAACCCACGACCTGCGGCGTAACAGTCATGTTCACTAACCACTAAACCAACCGGCCTGTTAACAATAGGTACAATAGGTAGGTAATAGATGGCACGCAAAAACTACTAAAACGATTTGGATAAAATTTGGCTCAGAAATTATAGCTCGGAATAATACAACCGATACTTTACACGCGAGTGATTCCGCTAGCAGAAACAAAAACTCACCACTGATTTACTAAAAGGCCTCATAAAATTATAGAGAGCTTCATATGCCCACCAGTTCCTACACAGCTGTGTTTTCACAAAGGAGCCTGGATTAGCACAAAATACCCCTTTGTCGGTACCCAACCACTTGTATCCTATATAATGCATAGCTAATATTCCACAGAGCTTCGATATATTGTAAGCTTTGATAGACGTATATTCTTCTTTTGGCAGCGAAACGTCTTCTAAGGTAGGTGACAACATTTTCTTTAAAGGCCATTTAATATTTCTGTAATAAAAATACATAATTTGTTGATTACACAATGCTTAAAGAAACATAAAAAAATCATACTTATACTCGGTGCTAATTCGATCTGGTATTTTTACCATACAAACTAATCAGTTTTGTATACAAACTCGTTAGTTTCGGTGCAAATTCCAGCTGGTATTTATAAAAACACCCAATATAAAATAAATAATAAATGGAATTTGCACCGAATATAGTAGTCTAAGTACATAAATTCTCTGGTAAGTTACACATTACCTAAAGAAACACCAAAGACTTACCTATGGGATTCTGAAGACACAAAAACAACTCTTGCGTCAGGCGCCAACAGCTTTTCAATGTTCATAAGAAGATAGTACTGACTCAAGTAGTTAACCTGGAACGTTGTTTCTAAGCCGTCCTCTGTAAATGCCCACGGTACGCCAAATGTTGCGGCATTTAAAATCACCAAATCGAGTTTTCTGAAATGTATTTGTCGATGAAGGTATCTCGTGGGTATTTACCAAGTATCATCATGGCAACCCATAAATGTCCCACTCCTGGGCTCTCATCTCGCACAGTGTGAGAGGTAAAAGTCAAAGTACTCCACCCTGACGGAGTGAGGACTGGTGAACTTTATATAATTAAAAAAAGGTGCCTCATTAGCCAAACTTGCACAAGAACATTATATTTGCAGCGTTAGAATGACACTGCACCGTTGTAAGTGGCCATGGTATAGCTACAGTGTGAAATCGCCACTCTTACGTCATAGAAAGTGTTCTTGTGTGTTCGGCGATGATCTGTCCACGTCAGGAATAGTACCTAATGACTACGGCTAACGTACCCCACGTTCCATGGAAAGCTGTGGTCTCCTGCAAAACCATTATGATAAAAAAGAAGGCTGGGCGAATCGTGAGAAGGATTAGTTCACATGGCAATACGAGATCCCGAAGCCTCCCATGCGCCGAGTGGTTTCCGAACAAAAAAAGGCTCCTTAACCATTTTTGAAGGGACCTTTATCTACATATTTAGACCAAGGAAGGAAAAATTAAAATCAAAGAAGTCAAAATTACAAAGAAGAAGAGCATTGTTAACGTAAAAAAGACCCCTAGAGCGCCAACACACAGCTCGTCTGTTAAGTACTCGTACTACGTCGTAAGTAATCTTATAACCGATAAAAATTTTCTATTTACTTTTGGTCCTGTAAAATCTTTTCGGAACAGTTCTTGACGGATGCAAGCGATGCTAAATTCACTTCATAAAAATCTAGCAAATCGCTCCTTTCACATACGTTCTTAGCGACGACACTGGCTGAGTAAGTATTGCGGCATGCCATGAGAACTCTGCAGTCTCGCGAGCTCAGACACCGGGTCACTTCCAGGCCAATGCCACTATTCGCGCCAGTTATCAAACATGTTTTATTTTCTAAGCTGATATCCTTTGCAACCTATAAAATAATAACAAATCATAATGAGAATCCTTAATCTCCTATCCGAAATCCGTAAACTCTATAACGACTAGTAAAATTTCTACAATCGGCGGCGCAAAGTGCCGTCCTTGTAATATCTACAGCTTACATTTTAATACTAAGTTGTGTGTCTTTTTACTACATTTTATGCTTAATTTTTATATGATTCTTCTGTATCCACTCCCTCGGACCAAGGGCTCATTCCTTCTTTGTTACTCCACTCCGAAGGCCTATAGAGAGCAGAGTAGGTATCGTTGTGTTTTAGGTGGAGATTTAAAAATCTAGAAATAACACGATCCTTCTTATTTGACCAAAACATATCACACGACACGCTCTTAGTTTTACTGATGTCCACAGGCAAAAGCGATCAACTGCCACCGAGGATCTTATCAGTTTACTACTTCCAACGGTTAATCAGCAACCACAACTAAATTTGCACAGAATATAAAAGGTATATAATTATATAATAGGTAATAGAGTAAACCTCATCTGCCGACGGACCGTGGATAAATGAGAACTCTAAATTCCGTTCTATTGCTTTGGAACAGTTCGCTAGACCTTCTTTCCACATTAACGTATTGAAACCCCTTTTACTAGTATTTATGGCCAATTTACTGCAAAAAATGAACATATACATTGAGATACTATGTACTTACTAACCACATAGTATCGCAAACATAATACGAAATATACATATATTTTTATATACCTTAAAGGACGAGAAGACGCATCACCTGATGGCAAGTGATCACCGCCGCCTATGGACATTAATAAAACCGGGGGGCACAACGCGTTGCCGGCCAAGAAGGAAATGATGTACTTGAACGACCCCATATCATAATTTTGCAAGAGCACCAATGCAGGAAATTCGTTCCATTACTTAAACACGACCGTGGTAAGAAATGACGTGAAAATATAATAGTAATGGAACTCCTAGTGACCACCGTGTCCATGTCGACGTAATTTCACCGTGGATTTTGCATCAAACGGTTCTTCAGAACATTCCCCATTGTACAGACGGTTGAAGACCCACAGAGAGCTTACATCCCTCCGGAACCCGAGCGGCTCTGACAGTCGTGAGCAAGATTAAGAAAATTTGCCACATTTCAGTTTTAAAAAAGAAACTTCCGTCTGTTAAAAATTTGAACTTTTTTAACTTATAGAGCCAGATAAATAAGCAGCACTTTTTAAAAAATCCCTTGCAAGTAAATTAGACACAAAAATGTACTATATTTGGAACATTATAGTTTAACTGATAGTAATTTGTAGTCATTCGATCTAATTAATGTATCTAATGTGCAAATATTTTAGGTGCCTTACCTAATTAACAAGCAGTTAAACATTTTGTGGGGCGAACACAAATATTTTTGAATTTAAATCGAGTTTTTCAATACAAACATTCAGGTATACAAAATTATATAAAATCTCTTCGAGTATCCGCTATGTTGTGACGTAAATCACACATGATTTATTTTTTCATGTCAATACTATTATCATTTTTAATTTAGCATCCCTGTCCTACCTAGCTAAAACGTTTAATATTCAAAGAGATATTGTATATTTTCTCTTAAACAATTTTATTTTAATCATTAATGGATCATTTTTATAGCGCATTTTCGCTGTTAGTTGTAAGTCTTTCAAGCGATCATGTAGGAAAAATAATAGTGGCCGTCAAACGAAATTAATTCATCGGATAGCATTACAACTTGCGGGGTGTAAGGAACGATAATGATATCTAACGTGTAGAGCAAAATAGTTCCATCATGCATCCTATGTCCACAGAATTCAGAACAATCATGTGTAAGCAGAAATCTATTCCTTATGGTTTGTGATTTCTACCGCCTAACCCAATCAATCCGCATTGAAACGCGAAGTAGGTAAAATAGGTCTTCTCAGTCTAGAGAAGACACACACTAATAAAAGATTGATGCAAATGTTTACTCAGAAACTCAGTAACCTAAGAACCTTCAAAATAATTTATTTAATTATTGGATGTATTAGACCAAAAGTATGTAAAGTAAGGTGACCTGCTATGTAACCTACGTACATTATCTGCAGCCTGTGTATCTATAACATGTCTATGCTATTAACTATGAAGTCTGCCCATCAGTCATAATGTCAATAGTGTCTTGTCGTGTCAATGTTAAACTCAAAAGTCAATGTCAACTCAAAGTCGAAAACTCAACGCAACGAAAGCTCAAACAAACATGATACAAAATCACAATCCGAAAAAAATATTCGGCCTGTGAGGAAAAATTAAAATAACATATTATTTTATTTACTAAAATGGAAGGGCGCGGAAAGAGACATCATTCCACATCAAGTTCTGATAGCGCCGAAGAGAGTAGATTGAAGGATATACATGAACGTGATGAGTTCGCGAAGAGATTGCGAAAACGTGATGAAAGTAAAGTTAAAAAAGTCGCAGAAGCTTCTAACAAAAGATCTTATGAAGAAGCAGCTAAACGACTAAAATTGGAGTCCGAAGACAGAGACAAAATACTGCCAAAACTAAGAGTTCAGTCTCGACGCAAATATTTAGAAAAACGTAAAGATGACAAAGTAGTAGAACTAGAAGCTGATATAGCAGATGATGAGTATCTTTTTGATGAAAGTGTGTAAGTAATTAACACTAAAAACTCATGTTAACATTTCTTTCTTATATGTTACGTTAGTAACCTACAGTAAAGTCATATAATTTTAATGTAATACAACATGATCAAATGAAATATTTATTGTATTGTATTATGTATTTTAGATTAACTGAAAGGGAAAGAAAAGAAAGAGAGCACAAGAAGACATTGTTACAGCTAGCCAAAGAACATGAGAAAGCACGAGAATTGGAAAATGTACAGAGATATCACATGCCTCAAGACCTCGGGAAGGGTGGAAAAGGTATTGATTAATTAACTTAAATATACTACCAAATGATGTTTAAAGAATTGATATTAATTAATGATTTGCTGTAATACATTGCTACATGAGGTGTATTATCTCATTGGAACCCTGCAGTAATTGTTCACTGGTACTGTAAAAATAAAACTTTGGTGTTTATATTTTGTTATTAAAAATCTTCAAACATCAATAAATTGCTTAGTTGCTGTAATGTAATACTAAAATTTGCAAAATATTAATAACAATCTTATACATTACCATTTTTTATTTGTAGACATAATCCCTGTTGTGTTGTCCTTCTCCAGCAGTTGACCCCTTGTGACCATTAGTAATGATAAATACAAGTGCAACTTAATCCGTAGCTTGTTTATTTTCCAGGTGAATATATTGAGGTGGATGAGAATGAAAAATTACCACACTCTGAGCAAAGAAAATGGGAACAAGAACAAATTAAATCTGCATTTTTTAAATTTGGTCCTAAAGATGCTAAAACACAAGATGAATATGAACTGCTATTAGATGAGCAGATTGACTTTATTCAGGCCCTCCAGCTTGAGGGTAATAAGGAAAAGAAAAAGGAAGAAGAAGTTTCAGAGTACCAAAAAATAAGAATGACAATTGAGGAAACAAAGAAGTCTCTTCCAGTTTACCCATTTCGAGAAGCATTAATTGAAGCCATAACAAATTATCAAATATTAATTGTAGAGGGTGAAACCGGCTCTGGTAAAACAACACAAATTCCTCAATATCTACATGAAGCAGGATTTACCAAAGATGGTAAAAAGATAGGATGTACTCAACCAAGAAGAGTTGCTGCCATGTCCGTGGCAGCGAGAGTTGCTCAAGAAATGAATGTTAAGCTTGGAAATGAGGTTGGCTACAGTATCCGGTTTGAAGACTGTACGTCTGATAGAACTGTAATTAAGTACATGACAGATGGAACACTCCATAGAGAATTCTTGTCAGAGCCAGATTTAGCATCCTATAGTGTCATGATCATTGATGAAGCTCACGAGCGCACATTGCATACAGACATATTATTTGGTCTTGTAAAAGATATCACAAGATTTAGGCCAGAATTAAAACTATTAATTTCGAGTGCCACATTAGATGCTGAAAAGTTCTCCAAATTCTTTGATGAAGCACCAATCTTTAGGATACCAGGAAGAAGATTTCCTGTTGATATTTATTACACAAAAGCACCTGAGGCTGATTATGTTGATGCCTGTGTAGTATCAGTACTTCAAATACATGCTACACAACCTCTTGGAGACATATTAGTTTTTCTGACAGGTCAAGAAGAAATTGAAACATGTGTGGAAATGTTACAGGAGAGGACAAAGAGAATTGGGAAAAAATTAAAAGAACTAGTCATCTTACCAGTGTATGCAAACCTCCCAAGTGATATGCAAGCAAAAATTTTCGAACCAACCCCTGAAGGTGCCAGAAAAGTGGTATTGGCCACAAATATTGCTGAAACTTCACTTACCATAGACAATATTATTTATGTTATAGATCCTGGATTTGCAAAGCAAAATAACTTTAATTCTAAGACTGGAATGGAGAGTCTCATGGTAGTTCCTATTTCCAAAGCTTCAGCTAATCAAAGGGCAGGCAGAGCTGGTCGAGTAGCCCCGGGCAAATGCTTCAGACTGTATACAGCTTGGGCATATAAATATGAACTTGAAGATAATACTGTACCTGAAATTCAGAGGATAAATTTAGGGAATGCAGTCCTCATGCTAAAAGCACTGGGAATTAATGACCTTATTCATTTTGACTTCTTAGATCCACCTCCTCATGAAACTTTAGTGTTAGCCCTTGAACAGTTATATGCACTAGGAGCACTCAATCACCATGGTGAATTAACCAAAGCTGGAAGGCGAATGGCGGAATTCCCCACTGACCCTATGCTGGCAAAAATGTTATTGGCTAGTGAAAAGTAAGTATCATTTATCTGACCATAGTACAAGCTATCGCTTAGTTTGGAGTCTGATGGTTGTATAGGAGTTGTACGAAGATATTATTATTATTATAATTAAATAATTCCTTTGTTATCTATGTATTTATAACATAATTGGTAATAACCAAGAATCAAAACACACTATATTGTTGCAGGTACAAATGTTCTGAAGAAATTGTCACAATTGCTGCAATGTTGTCAGTCAATAGCTCAGTCTTTTATAGGCCTAAAGATAAAATAATACATGCTGACACAGCCAGGAAAAACTTTTTCCACAAGCATGGAGACCACTTGACATTAATGAATGTATATAATCAGTGGGCAGATTCTGAATACTCTGTACAATGGTGTTATGAAAACTTTATTCAGTACAGATCAATGAAAAGAGCCAGAGATGTTCGGGAACAATTAGCTGGCCTGATGGAGCGTGTGGAAATTGAAATGGTGTCAAGTATAGCAGATGATACTAATATAAGGAAAGCTATTACTTCTGGATATTTTTACCATATTGCAAAATTTTCTAAAGGAGGACATTATAAAACAGTCAAACACAATCAAGTGAGTATAAGGAACCCAAATAAAATTATTTTTAAGCTAATGACTGCTACCTATATGTAGCTAACTAGTTTTCTGATGATATTAAATTTTAGTAATAATGAAGCATATCACATTTAATTAGGATCTTTCATGTCTCAATAGCTGGTTTCAATTATTGGCAGAAACAACATGAGTATTTAATCACATTTTATTTTTCAGACTGTTATGGCACATCCCAACAGTGCATTATTTGAGGAGTTGCCAAGGTGGGTGATTTACCATGAGCTTGTATTTACATCCAAGGAGTTTATGAGACAAGTAACAGAAATTGAAAGCAAATGGCTTCTTGAAGTAGCTCCACATTATTATAAATCAAAAGAATTAGAAGATTCCACTAACAAAAAGATGCCAAAAAAGATTGGAAAATCTGCTATTAAATAAATAGGAAATATAATATTGATATTTTTATTTTAGAACATAAGCAATACCATAATAAATATGAAACACAAAAATCTCTCTATTTATAAAGTAATACTGCATAATCCATTGCTTATTTAGGTTTCTTTATATTGAAAAAACTCAGGCTAGTTGCATTTATTTTGATACAATAAAATGTACCATACATCAGCATGCTAGCAGCAGCAGTTATGAACAATTTGCATAAATAGCAGTCTTTAAAAAAATAAACTATCATTACTAACTATAATTTCATTGTGTTCATTAGAATTATAGATGAATTCCCTTTCTACTAAATGACCATTCCTATTAAAAATCTGTTACTCTGCCCTTTCTTTCCCAATCTCCATATCTAGTAGGTTCTGGACCCCGAGGACCTCCAACTTCTCCAGTATGAGGGTTTGTGTTATCAGGCCAAGCAGGAAGAGCATCTTCTTTCTGAGATGTATGCATATCTGTCTGTTCACCAAGATCTTTAATATCAGTCGTCTCCCTCAATTTCTTCCTGAATTCCGCCAACCTTTTGGATTCTGGCTTTTTGGGGTCTTCATTACTGTCAGCACTGGATTCATGAGAGTAATTTAATGCTATCAGGTGCTTGGAAACAGGAACTGAAAGTAACATATTATCTATAAAGAAAACTACAATTTACGTTAATATCATACTAAAGAACAAATGTTCGAGTTCTATAATCTGTTCCTATAAATTTGTCAATAAATCTAACCTGTGTTTCGTAGCACTTTAGAGATGTTATTTAAAACAATAGGCATCATGTTTGATACAGAAAACCCCAAATTAAGGACCTAAAATTAAATTAGATTTTAGATTCTTCTTCTTAAATCAGAATCAGTAGTAACACGGCGCAGCGTCAAATCTAAGAATTCATTTCAAAACAAAAAGTAAAAATACTTTTGCGAATAAAAACACCTGAAGAAATCAATATGTCAATTTGAAGTGAATGAACAACTGTGACATCTATCATGAGTATGTCATTGGTATACCTACCTATATCTAGTTTTCTCTGTCTACGTTCTATGGGGTTACTACCCAAATTACAAGGTATACATTTTAAAATACATATTTTAGACCTTCAATCTCTTGATTCAAAGTATTTTTCATTTTATTTTCAAGCAGACTCAATGAAAGTATTTATAACATTATGTACTTAATCGATTTATTTACTTTTTATACATTTTTTGCGAGTTAATTATGTAAAAAAGGGAGAGTTTACTATAGAAAATATAGTTTTAATTGGTATCTCCCAGTTAATAAAGATTCTCTGGTTCTAGAAGTAATGGCTACCAGAGTTATTGGCTGTATGACCTATAATTCTTTGCTTTTCATTTATATAATCGTTAAAAAATATTGTCTATAGTCATATCATATGATCAATGAACGACTGACTTCCATCTTCCTCCTTTACCCATTGAGTTTTACATTGTGGTAAATAAATTTATCAATAAATTCTAGGAGTGAAGACTAGGATTTCGCAATGAAGGGGTGCATTTTCAACATTGACGCAGGATATCTGGAGGGCCTGTGCCGCGGATTTAAGTGTGGAATCCTCAAGCAGTCCGATTACTTGAATTTGGTTCAGTGCGAGACATTGGAAGGTTTGTACATTAGATTTATTGAATTCGCAACAATATAGACTCGTAGACAATATCAGACTCAGTCGTATACTGTATTTTTTTTCAGATTTGAAATTGCACTTGCAAGGGACTGATTATGGAACATTCCTGGCCAATGAACCCAGCCCCCTTTCTGTATCCACCATCGATGACAAGCTTCGTGAGAAACTTGTAATTGAATTCCAACATCTCAGGAATCACTCCGTGGAGCCTATGTCCACTTTCCTGGACTTCATAACTTACAGCTATATGATTGATAATATCATTCTACTTATAACTGGTACCCTTCACCAGAGACCGATTTCTGAGTTGATTCCAAAATGCCACCCATTGGGATCCTTTGAACAGATGGAAGCCATCCATGTAGCTGCTACCCCAGCAGAGCTATACAACGCTGTCCTCGTGGACACTCCACTGGCTCCATTTTTCGTTGATTGCATCAGTGAACAAGATCTTGATGAGATGAATATTGAGATTATCCGGAATACTCTCTACAAAGCTTACTTGGAGGCTTTCTATGAATTTTGCAAACAGATTGGCGGAACCACTGCTGATGTCATGTGTGAGATTTTGGCTGTAAGTTGATCTTAGCCTAATTTTGCTTTATACGTTGATATTTCTTTTCATATCATGTTAGTGCAATTCTAATGCATTAGTGTAATCAATATTACAAAAACTTAAAATTCACCTACTGAGCTAAAAAAAGTCTGTATTCTAATTTATGCTTCATTTTTTTACTAATTTGAACTTTAGATGACTCCTGTAAAATTTCGATCTTGCTTAGTATGGATTGCCTTTCAACTGTAATTATGATAAACATATACATACAAAACTTGTCATTATAGTGTGATATCCTTATCATACACCTTATTACAGGTTTGCGTTTGATTGTTATCTGACTTTGCTGAGTGACAGTATTGGTAAGTATTGCTTTTATTCTATTTCAGTTTAAATTACAACATGAAATTTTATCATTTCAGTTCGAAGCCGACCGCCGTGCTATCATCATTACCATCAATTCCTTTGGAACGGAACTATCCAAGGATGACAGGGCTAAACTATACCCTCGCTGTGGCAAACTGAACCCTGACGGACTGGCAGCATTGGCCAGAGCTGATGACTATGAACAGGTGAAGGCTGTAGCAGAGTATTATGCAGAGTACTCTGCACTCTTTGAGGGTGCTGGCAACAATGTTGGGGACAAAACTTTGGAAGATAAATTCTTTGAACATGAGGTAATAGAGCGCATTAGGTATAACATAGACAAGGTATTGAGTTTTTCTTGAGAATAATAATTTCTTTTTTCCAGGTAAGTCTAAATGTACATGCCTTCCTGCAGCAATTCCATTTTGGGGTGTTCTATTCATACCTCAAGTTGAAGGAGCAAGAATGCCGAAATATTGTTTGGATTAGTGAGTGTGTTGCCCAGAAACACAGAGCTAAAATTGACAACTACATTCCCATATTCTAAATTGCAATATGAAATTGCTTAAAAGATGACTTATAGTGTCTCTTGCTATGTACATAAAATAGTATTATATTTCTTTAAAAACAGGAAAAACGCAAAAGCTTGTTGTATCAGAACGATCAGATTATCAACAATTGCATTATTGTTATTTAAATTCATATATAAGTATTTTACATACTTTTCATTGTCAATTCTTCTTTGTCTTGATGATTCATTGTATCACAAATTATGTTTTACATTCCACATATTGTTAAATATTTTGCCCAAATTGGATTTACGTAAAAGTTAAACAAACATATTGCAATGAAATATGTCAGCTATAACAAAAAGCATGGCTTATTTTTTTCATGAAAATGCATAATTTAACATCAGCATATGTTTATGTAATTAAAAGATATTTTATTATATTGTTAATGATAATGATGTATTTAAATGTTAAAATTAAAGTTATAAACATAATAGTGTTTTAGATGTCTTCAATATATATTTTTCTGTGTAAGATTAAGCTTTAAATTAATGTTTCCAATGTACTATCTGAAACATTAACATTAATGCAGGCAATAGAAAAGTGTTTTAGACATCACATAGTTTGAAATTGCTTGTGGTGTGAAAAACATTAATTTTTAGTACCTATTTAAATTGTAAATTGCATTAGATCATTAAAACATATGTTAAATCAAGAGTTTTATTTATTTTAACGGTCAGAAATCAGAATACTGATGACAATAATATTTTTCATATTCAATCTCTTACTTGAACTGGAACTGCTTTCATAACTATTTGTTCTGTAATTATTTCAGTAATAGGACCTTCATATTTTAAAGTTTCTTTTGATTTGTTCATAAGCATACAGTTGTGAGCTTTCCAAAATTTGTCTTTTAACATGTCATCATGAGTTGCAACAATTACAGCCAATGATTTATCGGTATCAGGGGGAATAAATGTTTTTCGTAACAAAATTGTTCCCCTCTTAAATATCTCAGGTTCATTGTTATAATTTATACCAAATTCTTTAAATAGAATTTCATTTTTATCAGCTGATACAGTACCACAGAGCCTCTTCTCTGCCTGTAAATAAAAATTGCGAAAAAGTTGTAAATAAAAGTATTGTTACATTAATACAACAGGTATGCTTTCAAAACTGCTCACAACTTACTTGCATTGGAGACAGATTGCCTTTTAAAACTAATGTCCAAAATGAAGTATTGTACAAGTTATTAATGTGCACATCCGCCTGCCTCCATTTCATATAATCTATCAAATTCTCTTCAGTTGGATATAAAACAATGCGTCCATCAAATGTTGGTGGATATTTTAATAACTGATCATCAAAAAATTTATTCCAGTAGTATACATAAGCAGCTGAAAACTTACTATTTATTGTAGTCAATAGTTTTGCTGACCGACGTTTATAAAGTGTAGTATTTTTTTTAAAAACAAAGGAATATTCATCACTCTGCCCAAATGCCATTAGAACGTCGTGGAACTCTCGGAGGACAGTAAAAGCGGCATAATTCATGAGTTGCAGAGCTCTTACATCATTTGGTTTAAAGAAATTGTGGTCATCAGCAAATTTATGAAAACATTTTCCATCTAGTCTTATGACAATCCATGTGTTAGGCAATAGAGTATCATCCAACTCAAAATTCTTAACGTATTCAAATGTACTTTTAGCCATTTTGCTTACAAAATAAGGCTTGCCAATTTTACACAAGTGTTGTGATATTCTTTTCAATAAAATCATGTAAACTGTATTAACAGTAAGATGTAGAGATATTTATACAATAATTTACACTGAATGTAAACAAAATAACTCCATATGCTCTGATTACTTCCTGTAAGTATACATGTATTTTTCTGCGTATCTTTAATACATAACGATATTTTTTCCTTTTTTCGTTACACTATCATGGTTTTATCTTCTAAAAAAGAATATTAACATTGTACTGTTTACTTATATTTTTTTATTTCATATTTATTATAATTGTGAAATCAATATCACAGGTTACTACACTACAGTTACTACACTAGACAAGTAACTGAATCGATCTATGTCTCATGAGTGTTTATACGTTGAAAATAAATCAAAATTAAGTCGGTCCTAACCTAAAACTATAAAATACTGTTGTTATTGATATCTGCTGCCACGATCGAACTTGCTTATAATTTACAAGACTCTGACATTAGACGGTGGCGACAATGACGTTAGCGTAGACAGAAAAGAGTTTTCTCTGCCTACGGACGTTATGTGTTGTCATTCAAAGCCATGGATTTACTATAATTCCATTCTAAACGCTGAAGCAGTTACTTCGGTATTTTTTTTTTTTGAAGTATGACAACTTGACAAGATCAATGATTTTTTTGGTGTCCTGAAAAGGAGTGAGCACTACCCGCCAATAAGAACATTGTAATTATATGGAACTAATCTCCGGAGATACAAGGGAGAAAGGTTTTGAATGCTCATGTAAACTAATACAGCCAGCTGCACTGGCTACATGGGACTAACGATAGACTTAGGTGCCTACCTCCTAATCACCACCTGAGGTTGGCTTTGGCCATATGGATTTCATTAGCTCTGACTGCATCTGAAAAAGAGGGGCACTAGCGGCGCTCCCTAAAGAGTACCTGCTCCTCCGAATTACAATGGAGAGTTTATAGGTTCAATTTATTTTGATTATGATAGTAAATATCGCCCGACAACTGACACACGGCCATCTGATCTCAAACTAATAATGGTTACATTATAGCTTGTACTATGGTGATCAGACAACTGATAAACATATATATATGTGTGTGCGTGTATTCAAATACATGCTTATTATATATTTTTTTACACAGAACAAACATTCCTGGTCATCACAAAAAAGTTTGATCTGGCACGGGAATCGAACCCACGATCTTCAGTGAAGCAGTCAGGTTTACTAAGCACTAGATCAAGCGGCTTATCAATGATGATGATATTATTCCATTTTATTTATATTATAAAATCACTCAACCTCGTGATGTCAATCTTTTTAATTCTTTTTTTTTGGTGTATTGAATTTTGAGAATCAATTCTTGATTAAGGTCAGTTTTCTTAATTTTTTTAATATATCTACAATAAACACTTATTGAACAACTTACAACAGCAATCAGGGTAAGGGCATAAAATAAAATTTGCGGAAATTGCAGAAATGTGAATTAAAACAGTCATTTTAAAATTTGTTTAGTTATGCTACATTTTAAGTTCCTATCTTCATGTTTGTAAGATTTCAAGTCAGTTTAAGTATAAAAAATAAAGTATATTTGAAAGTAGATGCTTTATTAGATATTATATTATTAATAACAAAAACATCACCTATTGTATTTTATTTCTAATTTTGGTTTAAATTAAACACCTATAAGTTTATACTTTTCATATTTTGAAAAAGAAATAAATATTACTACAATTTCACATTCTACACATATAGTTCCAAAAATTATTAAGCAATATAGTACATAGGTAAATTTTATTACTAAAAAAAATAAAAATAAAAAATATAAATTTTATTACTTAGTTACTTATTAGCAGTTTTTTCACTTCTTCTGGTGTCCTACGTACAATAGCTTGTGGATCAGCATATCCATTAGAAGGGTCATGAATGGCTTGATATAATTGTTGATAAATAGCCAATATTACTTCAAATGATCTTTTCTTAACAAATGATTTATGAGTCTGGCTCATAAGCAAATTCAATTGTGGCAAGGTGTACACGTCAGGTGTCACTAAAAACATGTCAAATTTATTCAAAAATAACTTCAGTGTTGCCACATCCATTCCCGGTATTGCAGATAAAGGACCATTGATTTTCTCTTGCAGCATGGTATATATTGGACCCATATTTAAATTTGCAACAAGGAAGCTTGCTTGCTCAGACGTCAGTGTATCAATTTGAGCCTCTGACTGTGCCTGTAGTCTTTCATTATACTCATCTAATATTGTATACAATGATAGTGTGCATTGTATATGATAAATACAATTTAACATATACACTGACATGTCTGTGGAACTCAGGTGACAAGCAGTTTCATTAATAGCATGAAGAAGAGGATCTAAAATATGTGTTATTACAATTTTCTTATCTGCTGAAGAAACATTGCTTGTCACACTCATCAGGTCCCTAAGGAAGCTTACTAAGTCAGTGACAACAAAAGATGGGTTTAAATCCAAAGGTGGAGCTTTGACGCCATGACTTAATTCTTTCTGGACTTTACTGTCCAGGGTCATAATAAAGACCTCTTCACTCTTTCTAAGCAGCTCATCAAATGTATCGATCAAATGACCTTTATCAATAACAGATTGTATGGTATCCCTGTAGTACAATACTAAATTAGTTATAGACCATAGCACCAAAGGGTCTTTGTCAGGTTTTAAAATAAGTTCTGCCCTCACTTTGAGCAGGGGACATAGAGCTTCCATTATGTTTGTCAGTGCATTTGTAATCCTAGCTTCTTTGTCTGTGATATCGCAGTATTTCAACAAACTAAGCAGATTTTCCTTTTCAAGTGGTATTACTTGATACACCCATGCTAGAATATCACCAATGTACCTTTTAGGATCATTTGCATAAAACTCAATTGGCTTAGATCCATTTTCTCCACCTTTAGTTAAAGCGTCTATAAATAGTTGTACCATCCTTGCTTTACGAGCTGTACAGTATTCATCAATTATATTAGAAAACAAAACCTGTCTGTTGTTAAATTTGGCCAGTGCTTTCGGAATCAACGGATTATTTGGAGAATCAGCAGTAACACAGGCACCAATGGTCCAGTGGTATAACTTCTCTATGGCAACCTCCTGCTGCATTCCCACCATTTCCATGATATCAAAAGCTGGAGTTTGATACCAGCATTTTACTAAAGTTTTGCAGTTGTCATTCAATTTTTCAATTTGATTTAGTGTTTCAAAAAAGTCCGAAGTCAAAGGAGAAAGATTGTAAATAAATTTTGTTTGGTCTGAAGGCACTTCAAAATTACTTACAAATGCATTCACCCATAACAGTTTTTTCTTAGTCTTTTTTCTGTCATTTTTCAATTTGTTAGTCTGGGATATGATGTGATGAGTCTTGATTTTCGATTCTTGTAGTCTATTGGACATATCATTTACAGAGGCATCTAATGAGGCAAGAGAATCCAACAATACTTGCAGTTTTTCCTTGACTTTGTTGTATTCGCTTAATATACCTTTATTGACCAATAAATCCTTTTTTTCAATTTCATTAACAAGAACCCTTCTTGTGTATGCAGAATTAGACGGACATAATCCAGATATAGTATATAAGGCTTCACTATTATCAGTTATTATATGATTATCAAAGATTTTATTGATTCTTTGCCTGATAGGATTATTGTATATTGAATCCATAGTGCTGAAGCCTAGAAAATAAATAACAAGTTTATAACGACTTTAATAACAATAAAAAAAAATTATAGGCGTATAATAAATAACGCTTACTTTGTAAATTTATAACATATAGGCCACTGTTCTTTAAAAAATACAAAACAATCTATATTAGAACTACTACCAAGACAAATTAATTATGCAAACAAATATAGGAACTTATATATCCCTAGTTCCTTTTTGGACGTGGCTAGTGCCAATATGAATATGCTGCAAAATACTTTTATTTTGACAACAACAATGCTAAAGCCGTCACTGTCATTGGACAGTATTTGTCAGCCACCAACTACTTAGGGATGTACCAGTAGTAAATAAACGTAACATTCACTATGCTGCGCACCGGATTTCTAATGGAACGGCATGGTGTGACATTCCCACGGGTGTTTTGCCTGCCGTACTTCATTCGATGTTGGCTTTTACAAACTTTTTTCGAAAGGCAAACAACGCCGTCGCTTCAAAAAATTCGTATGTTGAGTGGTCTTGGCAGAAGAAGCGGTAAGAAGAAACTCTAAAGGAGTTCGTTTTCCAACTCACGGTTACAGATAGGATTTACTTATGTATTAAAGTTATACCGAAGCATTTTTTTCAATAAAATATTCATCCAGTTTATAGTAACCTCTTATAAGAATACTGTCGACATGAACTTTAGATTTACAATATGGCATTTCTGTTAATTTTAATGTAATCTTTTATAGACTATAAATTGCCCTAGCTTCGCTTCGGAAGACGGGTTGTCCAGTGGTTTCACTGTGTCCATACTAATTTTAACCTATTATCCCTCGGAAATAAAGCCGTTTTCAGGGATATAAAATATTCTGAAACCGTTGTTCTTACATAAGCCACAAACATGCTAAATTTCACCTAAATTGGTCCATTACTTTCAAAATTGCCATACAAATTTTAAGTGTTATCCTGCGGGTTCCTAGCCATTACCTGGGGTAAAACATATCCTATAACAATTCTTGAGTTGGATGAAACTTTGCATTGTTGTAGTTTTTCAACTACAACTATGCCAAGTTTCATCTAAATCTGTCCAGTAGTTTTTGCATGAAGCTCGAACAGACAGACAAACAATAAATAAAAAAAAAATTGTTTTGGTCTCTATATAGGTAACAAAGCCTCCCTGCACCAAAATTTTCAAAAAATAATATAATTGAAATGACAGATCTGTCACCGTTACAGTTTTATGATCAGTATAGATGAATAAGACTAAATTGGGTTATACAAAAAAAGTTAGTTACATTTAACACTTTTTGGTCTAGTGGTTAGTGAACCTGATGGCTACACCGCAGGTCGTGGGTTCGATTCCCACCCAGGTAAAACTTTTCTGTGATGAGCAGAAATATTTGTTCTGTGCTTGAGTGTAAATTTCATATAAATATGTATTTAAAATATATATATATGCATGTTTATCAGTTGTCTGGTCACCATAGTACAAGCTAACGCTTAGTTTTGGGTCAGATGGTTTAAGTAGATCTCTTACTGAGTCCCTAGGCCTGAGGTTGTAGATGGCTTGTACTGTTTTTTTCTGTAATATAAAAATTGCCTCAATATTTGCAACTGACACAACAACAGACCATAGGACAGACTAAACTATGAAAATACCTAATATAGACCAGTTGTGCTGTCTTTGCGCCAGTTAAGAGCCGTATTATCTTAACAGCATAAGCAGCAGAACTACGTCTTCCTGACAAAGCATCAATATGAGAACTCCACTGTAATCGTGAATCTTTAGTAACCCTATAAAATATGTCGAAGATTCATTGAAGTACTTCCTTATCCAAAAAGATTTGAGTTGGAACTTGTTTTACATTTGGTAATGTAAATAAGCTAGGATAGATAATAGTAGGAACTTACACAAACTTTTTTTTCCGCGTTGTATATACTACTCGCTTTTGGCCGTATCATGCTCCTAATAACAGTGATATTTTTAGATGTTTAAACGGATGGTAAACTGTAACCCTACGAAGTTTGTTAAGGCAGCTTTATTTTTGACTAGAGTGGCCAAATAGCTAGCTAGAATCGAGGCTAAATACCTATGCCAATGTTTATCCAAGCACATGACATGTGTCGTGTCGGACAGCTGACAAAAGTCCACACATGTCAGTCTTAATGACACTTCTTCTGCATGCATTTAACTAAGAACGAGAATAAAGAAATAGTTTTAAAATTTTCAGGACATTATTTCGAAACTGTTATAAAATTGTAATGTGAATCAAATACAAAATAAAATAATAAAATGGGATCCCGTCAAATAACCGAAAAGTCGCTGTCAATGCTTAGATCTTTACCTCGAGTATCCCTTGCAAATATACGTGATAATCCTGGATCTAAAGTTACGGTAATATTATAACTTTAATATGCCATATAGTTATATACAAAAGAAGCGAATAATTGACTTAAAATTTCTGTAGAACTAATATTATTATCTGATTAGCACATGTTAAGAATTTTATCATACACAAACTTTGTTTTAAAATCTGTAATAACCAAGGAAGGCTCTGGTAAGAGATCCTCAATGGTTAATACCGATCTCTTAGCATGCTAAGCGTAAACTTACATCTGATTTTAAATCAAAAAAATTTTAAATTATGCATATATATGTCTAAAAAAAGTTTTATAAATCTAGCAAAAGAGAGGCAGAGCACAACATGGAGGTGATAAACATGGAGCTGGTAATAAAGGATCAGGGCAGAGGCAAAATTATATGAGATTAGGTTATGAGACTGGTAACAATCCATTTTATCTTCGCTTTCCACATGAGGATTATTATAAAGGTCACCAGTAAGTATGTATATTATTGCTTTGGTTTAGAAGTTATTAAGTTGAGCAATAGGAGGCTGGCCTGTAGGACATTATTAAACTTCTGACACATAGTTGACCAATAATCCCTCTACCAAGCTGCTCTAATGCAGAATGGTGAAGAATGCTGTAGATTTGCTCAGTATTCCATGCTCACTAGTGAGCCAATACCAGCAATGGGTTAAACCAAGGCCAAACCAAGTGTTGGAATGCCACACCCATAATAATGTAACAACAAATAGATACCACTATTGATCATCCATTCACTTGACATCTGCATATATCATTACGTTGGAACAATCAACCTGAACAATTGTGGTCCAAAAATTTCAAGAATAAATAAAAATTATTTTTATAGCCCAGAAGTTTCCTACCATCACTGTAAATACTAGATTCTATTCAAGCACTTAATATTGTTTCTCTTTTTTTTCAGCCATAGGAGACAGTATCCTCCCCTGTCCTTACATGAACTGCAAATGTTAATAGACAAAGATCGAATAGATATAACAAGACCTATAGATATTGCAGAATTACTGAAATCTGGTATCTACAATATTTTCCCAGACCAAAAACACTACGGAGTACATCTAACAGATGAAGGGGCTGATATATTTAAAGCAAAATTAAATATTGAGGTACAATGGGCTAGCGAACAAGTTATAGCAGCTGTAGAGAGGAGTGGAGGTATAATAACTACAGCATATTATGATCCACATAGCCTATTTTTGCTGAAGAACCCTAAGAAATTTTTTGAAAGTGGACAAGCGATTCCAAGAAGAATGATACCATCTCCTGATGCAATTGAATATTACACTAGTGCTGAAACCCGTGGTTATTTAGCAGATCCAGAAAAAATATCTCAAGCAAGACTAAAATTAGCTCAGAAATATGGATATCAACTACCTGCAATAGATGAAAATTTATTGACAGAAAGAAAAGATCCAAGACAAATATTTTTTGGTTTAGAACCTGGATGGGTGGTGAATTTAAAAGATCAATGTATACTGAAGCCAAAGGATGCTGAATTGCTAGAGTTCTATGCGTCCTAAACATTTGTGAGTGTAAAATAAAATACCATTTGTACCAAGGGATGATTTAATGGCAAAAAATATTGTTTCATTTTTATACCGTGTATAAAAGTAAACCATGATATTAAGTAAAACAAGTCACAATTCCATGTGTTATTACCACTGTTGTTAATTGAAAGTTATGATTGACACTATCAACTTAACATATTTGAACCATTATCTTTCAATATCTGTAATGATCAGGTTTGTATGGTCCTTCTATAGGAACACCAATGTATTTGGCTTGTTTAGGAGTTAGTTTCGTGAGTTTAACTCCTAGATGATCCAAGTGAAGAGCTGCTACTTCTTCATCAAGTTTCTTAGGAAGTGTGTGAACACCAACAGGATAAGATTCATGCTTTGTCCATAACTCTATTTGGGCCAGAACTTGATTAGTAAACGAATTTGACATAACAAATGATGAATGACCAGTAGCACACCCCAAATTTACTAATCTACCAGAAGCGAGTACAATTATATGGTTTCCATTTTCGAGTTCATAACGATCCACATGTTCTTTAATATTCACTTTCTTGACAGCATTTTTGTCGAGCCAAGCCACGTCAACTTCACAATCAAAATGACCAATATTGCACACAATTGCATCATCCTTCATTCTGACAAAATGTTCCTGGGTAATTATGTCTATATTTCCAGTAGTTGTAACAAATATTTGACCAATTTCTGCTGCTTCTTCCATTGTGGTAACTTGAAATCCTTCCATTGCTGCTTGAAGTGCATTTATGGGGTCAATTTCTGTAACAATAACCCTTCCTCCAAAACCTTTAAATGCTTGAGCGCATCCTTTACCAACGTCGCCATAGCCTCCAACTACACAAACTTTTCCAGCTATCATAATATCTGTAGCTCTTTTAATGCCATCAAGCAAAGATTCTCTACAACCATATAAGTTATCAAACTTGCTCTTTGTCACAGCATCATTAACATTAATAGCGGGAACTTTTAGTAGCCCTTCTCTAAACATCTTATACAAATTATGAACACCAGTTGTAGTTTCTTCAGAGACTCCTTTAATACCTCCCAAAAGATGTGGGTACTTCTGATGTACCAGGTTAGTCAAGTCTCCTCCATCATCCAAAATCATATTTAAAGGCTGAAAATAAAAAATTCCGAATCAATAATATAAAGGTTATCTTATTAATTTAGTAAATTTAAGATACATAATATATACCCTCATGTATTATTGAACTATCTACCTCGCTCGGAGTTGTTTACGGTTACTTAAATCAGTACATAGTACAACAAGATACAGCATAGCTAAATCAGAGCCCAACAGTGTTCACATGTATTAAATGCAACTAACTTTTTTTATATAACCTAATTTAGTCTTATTCATCTACACTAATAATAAAACTGTAACGGGGTCAATTCTGTCATTAAGTGTTTTTCAATATTTTGATGTAGGGAGACATTGTCACCAAAATAGGGACCAAAACAATTTTTTTTTTGATCTATTGTCTGTTCGACCTTCACACAAAAACCACTAGACAAATTTAGATGAAACTTGGCATAGTCGTACTTGAAAACCCGAGAATGATTATAGGATATGTTTTATCCCAGGAAATGGCTTAGTGCCCACAGGATGACAGATTAAAATTTATATGGTAACTCCGAAATCAATAGACCAATTTAGATGAAATTTAGCATGTTTGTAGTTTTAGTAAGGACAACGGCTTTAGAATACTTTTCGTCCCAGAAAACTGCTTTATTTCCGTGGGATAATAGATTAAAATTGGTATGGTAACTCCGAAACAAATCGACCAATTTAAATGAAATTAGCATAAATTATAAATCAGTAATAATCTTATAATTTGTCATAGTCAAATAACAAATGATGATATATATAAATATTTCTTATAATGGATCTAGTACTATATATGTAGTTACCTGTCCATCAGGGAATATTAAAGTTTGTTCAATACACCAAACATATTCTTCTTCAGTTTCTCCCTTCCATGCATAGATACCTATTCCTCGAGCTACTAATGCTGCAGCAGCTTCATCTTGTGTGCTATATATGTTACTGCTTGACCATTGGACCTGTAAAATATAAAACTTAAAATTAAAACTAGCTTTTTCTCGCAATGTCTGCGTGGTACCCCCTTGCCATCCCCACAGTCAACATCACATCTAGAGCATGATTACGAAGTTGTATCTTCCATAGTTAAGCACTTTCATTCCCAATTTCAATCCCCACATGCCATTTTCGCGAAGTAGCCTAGTTCGATGCTAAGTGAAGTTTCGTCAAAATGGGCTCAGTAGTCTAGTCTAGCCGTGAAAAGGTAACCAGACATGTGTTACTTTCGCATTTTTAATATTAGTAAAAATTTAAAAAATATGTTTGATATAATTATTTTAATAGTTTAGCTAGAATAAATTGGGAAAATCTTGATATGTCCTGTAAAATCAGGAGACCCGACAACACTAATATTCCATTCCAAAAATCTGTTTTTCATATTAGCGGGAAAAGTAAATAAAAAGACAAAAAATCTATATATCTTTGCATAGGGCTAATGAATAGTTATTACAAAAAGAAAGAGGTTTTGTCGTAATCAGTTACAGATCAATTAGGTATATGTATTGACTGTTGATTAATAAATAACATATAACATTCCAGTGAGATTGTTGCCATATACAAACAGTTCCCACTAGATGCTATGTTGTTGATAGTGAAGATAAAATCTTAAATCATAACATTACTCATGGAGTTAATATGCAAATACGTTTAATAATTCGTGGTCTTTCATATCATTTTAGGTAATGTATAATTAAGTCAGATTCATATTAAATAATAAAAAAATATTGAGATAATTAGCATCATTAAATAACATTACTTATTCGTTTCATAACTTATTATTTCTATTACATCACTGAGGGGGCAAGGGTGATTGATAAACGTCAACGGTATATGAAAATAACTTGAGATAAGACATGTTTCAAAATACAATAGATTTACAATAACTTCACTATAGGCTTTTCACAAGATTACATCACTAGTATCTTGTGTATAGATTAAGTTAACCAGATAACGTGTGTCATGTATATGTATATCTAACAGTAATAAAGATAACAAAACATAGTATTATCAATATACAGTAAAAACTAATATTAAACAGATTTAAACGTAAAACTCTTGAATGGCTGCTTCAGCTGATTTCACTTCCGTTCCTCAAAAATAATTATATTGCACAATAATTTATATAATGTTGAAATTATGCAAATACTACTGGATAGACAGTAAGCAGCGAGTTTTTCTTACTACTTGATAAGAGTAAAGTTGCAAAATTTTGTATAAGAGATTGTAGCAATAAGTCACAATATGGCTCAATTCCATACAATATTTTTGGTCTTTTCCGTTACGCACATCTCATTAATTCTCATTAAGAAAAAATGGTACTGACTTGGATTTCTCTTTAGTCTATACAAACAATTTCTGAAGTTTTAACATGTTAATTTTCAGCGATTTTTCATTTACTGATAAGTGATAGAAATGTAGTGCACTAGGACCACCGAAACCAACATGTGGAAAATGGTTTGTGAGATAAAAAGTTTACGAACCTTTGGTCTAAACCAATGGACCTAGAAACAATAAATATTTTGAAAATGGATTATATCTTGAAATCCCAATGTTTTCGAGGATGCAATCAGGCTCCACACTATCTATGTACATAAACTGGATTGTAGCTGAATTACTTCTGTACAGGCAAAATCATTATTAATATTATAGATTTCAAACTATAATTATCTTATCTTTGTCTCTTTGTTTGTGCGTTAGTTGCAGCTCAGAAATGAAAGTGCCGCGCTGACTTATATCTACTGGAAATTATCTACCAAGTTACGCCCAGTGGAGGTGTTCAGAAAATTACCCTTAATGACCAAATAATTTTGTTTCTGACGTCACCTAGAGTCATCGATTCTGGTAATTGTCGTAAGATGTCATTAAGCTAAGTTGGAGGCCTTCGACGGCATAAAAACTTCAGCACTTGGTCGGCATTACCCCTTTCGCCAATCCCGCAATGATGGAATGAAGCTACGTATCTTTAATACGTATTATAAGTTACATTATTAGTAGTTACATTAAAGGAACTTAAAATTATTATTTCTTAAAAATATCCTATCCTACTAATATTACAAATACAAAAGTTTGTGAAGATGGATGGATAAATGAATGTCTGTTACTCCTTCACACAAAAACATTTGAACAGATCTTAATAAAATTTGACAGAGATAGATTTGGAATAACACATAGGCTTCTTTTTTCAATACAATGGGAGCAGATTCTAGAAATATTACATCTACTTTTAGTAAAGCATCTTTAGTGTTTAAGGACTTTTTAAATTGAAATTTATTTTAATCCATCTACATGTATCTATTGACAGAGTATATTTATCAAAGTAACACAAATTGATTAAACCATTTATAAGATTGGCTTCAAGTCATTAATGCACAATGGTTAATAATAACATATTCTTGCTTCTTAACAATGCATTCTTGTAACCCAGGAGGCCTAGAGTATGCTGATTGTTGAAAAATATGGTAGAATAGAAATACAGATATATTCACTTATTTCTTCAATAATTTGTTTACCTGAACTTGTAATTCATTGATCTCTCCATTGGAGGGGAAAACATGAATTGGCTACAGAAATGGTGCTACATTCAAGTGTTGAAAGTGCTTCTCAAGACCAACATTTCCTATCTAACTCAAGAGCTTGTTTGATAATGTTCTCAAAAGACCAACACAAATTGAGTATAAACTGCATGTAGGCAGATTATCTTGTCATTTTAATTAAGATAACTTCTGACACAGCGTAGCTATACATATATATTGTATGATAATTTTAATGAAATAATAACAACTAATTATTTCTGGATAGCTTATATAAATCTGCTTTAAATATTTTTTGATGTCTGGATTATAAGTTGTATTTTGATTAATAAAACATATGTAATTTTATGACAATTTATAATATTTTCCATCATTCATTTCCCACCGCAGGATTGATTATGGATTTTAAATCCGTAACTAATTTTAAGGTATCTTAATAAGAATTTCTGAATTATATTGTATTGTGTATTTTCTGACTTTCATTAAGTGAACTTGATGTTCCTATAATGAAATAAAATATTTTGACTTTAAAGGTGATGTTAACATGTTTCCTGGCAACCAAATGAACTAATTGAGTACATACATACAAGGTTAACTCATAGGTAGCAAGGAATATTATAAGTAGCTATAGTCGTTTTTTCTGATCCCAAAACTGTTTTACGCACTCTTATTTCAAGCCATAACAATTTTGTTACACAATATAAGAGTTTATGTGAAATAACTTTAAAAGTATTGCTTTGACACAACTAACCATAAGTGGGGCCTGTCGAGGATGTTCCTAAAAAAAAATTGTTTGCCAAAATTTGTTAAAGAAAAACTTTAATTTACTTTATTTTACAGGAGTTTCCTTAATAATAATTAATCTATGGTGTTGATGCCTAGCACCAAAGTTAAATAGGAAGCGCTGTGGGAGTGCAACCACTCACACCATTCTCGGATATTTCGAGAGATGTGCATTGGCATTTTTTGAGTAAAGGTGGGCTAACATATGTATGGGTACTCGTCACACACATTATTTGGTAACAATACAGATGAGAACAACAGACTATACTTAATTTGTGTCGAATCAAAACATTTAAGTTGGTTAAAAAAAATCATAGACACTTACTTCAGCTCCTAATTCAAGGAGAGTTTCAATGAGCACAGCAGTTTGCACAGTCATGTGTAGACTGCCAGCTATCCTTGCTCCCTTCAGGATTTTACTTGGCGCGTACTTGCGACGACATGACATCAACCCCGGCATTTCTTGCTCAGCTAACATAATTTCTTTGCGGCCCAACTCAGCGAGTCCCTGGTTTGCTGTAACATTGGTGGATTTAAACTTATCTTGTTAAGAAAATCAGTAGTCGATATCTAAATGATACCATAATAATTGGTGTTAATATAGATATAGTACAACACTGATAATCCATCACAGATTTCTGATTAAGCGCGATTACGAATTTCCCACGCATCTTTGATCACTGAACGTTGAAGTCAACAAATGGTTTCTAAAATTAGACGTAAAATCTCAGTAAGTAGGAACCTCATGGATAACATTAAAAACTAACCTCAATGTCCATTTGATGCATAGTAAGTTACTTTAAAATACAAAATATTTTGATGGATTTAAATCGCTCTTTTAATTTTTTGGTAGGAATGGATTTTACCAAGAATATCTGAAAATTAAAATAAAATCACTTACCAATTTTAAACGGCACTTTGTCCATCTTGTGTAGGATTATAACTAAATTACTTATCAAAACGATAGATTAATTGAAAAGTTGGTACTGTTACTGTAAAAAATGGAGAATGAAAATAAAAATGCAAAAGAATAAATTTTTCGAGATGTTGAAAACCAGTAGCACTGAAGAGGGACAATGCACATACAAACTACTACCCCGTGTGTTACCCACTGTCTGACTGATTGAAAGCTTTCAAATTTTAAAGTAGGTATAACAATGTGGTGTCAAGTTGCAGCTCTAATTTCTCGAATTTCCCCAATTATGTGGGAAAAATCACAGACAAAAATTAATAGTTTCGAAAAACGAAGTTGATTGGAATACGTAAAACAATGTCTACAACGTACTTACACATAACGGCAATTTCATTTTTTGTTGGTAATGATTTAGGAATAGATGAGTAAGGAAATGATGTTTAAAAAAGTACAAAAATACAAAACCATTATAGAAACAAAGAATATATGGTAAAATTTTTTTTATTAAGTTCCACTATGAATATTGTAAACTATTACAATAACTAAAGACTCATAATTAACAGGGAAAAAAAATAGTGAAGGTCAGTATCATAAATAATATCAAAGCCACTTTTATCGCAGTACGATTAACTAGTGGAGGGGAGCACATGAACTCCTGACAGTGTCAATACTGTCACTGTCATCATGAATTATTATAAAGTATTGTACTATATTTCGGGACTCCATACTGTTCAAGAAATATATAATACGCGTAAATACTATATTTCAGTACAACATATGAATATTTATATTTTGCCACACTAAAAGTAATAAAAAATATTTAATTTTTTTTAAAGCGCCTTTCGTTCAATCGCCATAATGCCGACATTACGGCTAAAACAAAAAAAGTTTTTTAAAAAACAAATGTAACAATTTTTTTGTTCGCTCCATAAAGTACTAAATTTTTTGAAGAGTACTATATACTTTTGTCTTTCTTTTTTTAAAACTGTATTCAAAAACAAGTCGACAATCCTAGGTCCGCCCGAGTTGTATACTGATAAAAAGTAGTTTTTGTTATTCCAAACTATACGCCAAATTTCAATAAAATCCGTTAAGTTCCTCACAATCATTCGTGTTTATAATTATTAACATTAATTCATTAAAAACCTAACATCATGTTGCTTTCTCTTTTCCTCTATTCAACAAAACGATATCTTCACACTATATATTAAAAAGGAGAACATTATCAGATACCTGCTCTTTTGCTGAGACATTACTCGT
>DWJZ01000666.1:0-29433 GCA_018249125.1 Asbolis capucinus
CAACTATTAAAATAAAATAAATAAAATAAATAAAATAAATAAATTATCTGTGGTAAAAGAAGCTAAAACCATCTGTGCTCTGTCCACGTGCGAGAACGAAGAGAAATTTAATTTTGCACAAATTTGTTCTTAACTACTACTGTATCTCACGATAACTGTACTATTCACAAAAACAACTCTCAACTCACGTATAAAGTGTACATTCGTCTTATTAGCATTATTCAGCATAGCGATAATGTTGCTGTTACTAAACTTAAACTATACCTAAATGTGAAGTGGCTACAATAGTTAAAAGAATTTTAACGCAAAAAAAATATATTTGATTTAGCGGATTTGCCAGATATTCTTAGCTTAGTTTTGGGTTCGAGCAGTTAGAGCAGAGACATACCGTCGGTATTAACAAACCCTTATGAAAATGCTCATATCGACGACGGAAAACTGTAAGGGCGTAATTCTAGAGTTACTCTAATGAGGTACATCCTTATACGAAAGACAATACAAGACGAAGACAAGAAGGACGTAATTCTTTCCGTCGACAATTTAATAGTGTGTAATAGTGTCAATTTTGTAGCGACAACATACTAAAACTGGTAATTCTTATAGGTCCAATACTAGTCCCCAATTATTTCATATCCGTTGTTACGTCTCTCACCGTCATGTCTTACGGCTATATATTTTTTTCTTTTTAGGTTTGAATGCATGCGAAACAAACTGATTGATTTCCAATTATATGTATACATAGTCAATCCTTTATTATTACACATCTTGTGTGTGTGTGTGAATAAAGAATTTACAGCTGTATTTTTCGACTGGATTATCTTTTCCTAGGACAATATATGTTTTCTTTCTTTTACTATAAATAATTAATTCTATAGGTAAATCTATTATCGATACTAATACTGCAATTCAATCAAACAAAGTTTAAAGTTCGATATAGTATCTTAGAAAAATAAATTATCCATAGCCATCTTGAAAATAGCGTCAAACCATTTATTTTAATGATTTGAACAAAATTATCCGGTATTAATTAAAAATTTTCGTGCAATAATTCAAAATGAAAGTAAGTCCTACAAATATTATAAATGTTAGTTTGTGAGGATGCACAGATGGATATGTTTGTTACTCTTACACGCAAAAACTACTGAATGGCTTTAATGAAATTTGGCACAAGGATGTAGTCTGGAAAAACGATATTAACATACCAGGCGGGTGAACCCGCGGGCGGACTCTAGGTCCAATATTTCCAAATTAATATATTTTAACACATTCATCCAATAATACATTTATTTCGCTTAGAAACACACCGGAAAAGGCTGCAAACCATGCATTCCAGTTGCATCTAGTAGAAGCCGTGAGCTTCGAGGAGGGGTCTTATATACCGACTGCTACTGTCTACGCAGGAATGGGTTACAATACGACTGCCGCAGGACTGGTTGTCAAGGAACTTGTCATTGTGAGGCATTACCAGCTCCTCTCTGTGAACCAGCAAGTGTAGCGTGCGTCAAACATTGCACTAATCCCCACGCTCAGCCATTATGTGCCATTTGTGAAATGCGGCCTAAGAAATAAGGAAAACAGATACTTTTGCACTTATACTGAACAAAATATCAATTCATGGAAACGTATAAATCGAATGATATGACCATATCCACATGTGCATAAAGAAATTTAACTAATTAAACTAAATATTAATATAATGAGAAAATACAACTCAAATTTTGCTGGTGATTATGACTGTAAAATGAAATTATAGATGTTGTGTACTTACTGCATTAAAACGTTAAAGTTTTCACCATTGCATCTTTAGGAGATGACGCGGTACAAGAGAAGAAAAAACAAAAACACATCTACATTGGTTCACAATAGTTAGTTAACTGTAATTTGTGATGTTTCAATTATTGTATATTAACTTAAGATGTGATTCAATCAGGCAAATAAATGTTTTTATTCACAAACTGTTTTTGATATTGTGTAGTTATGTTTACAGTCACTATAGAAGTCCAAACTGAGTTAAATATAGGTTTTCAGTTCTGTGATCATCAGTCATTTCTAATTTTCACCAGCATTCACTTGGTAAATTCTAGATTTCCCTCAAAGACACGGTAAATGTTGAAAAATGCGATGCAGTTGTAACATAATGTGTTAGGTTAGGGTTGTCTAATTTAATATGACTAACTACTTATTTCTAACTACAGTTAACTCTAAGTTTTATTTTTAGAAATGGCCGAGTTTTATTATGATAACGCCAAAGTCGCTTTCGCCATAATATACGACTGACTAAAGCAATAAAAGCACGGTAACTATCCAGACGAGTTTTTTTGAAAGATGATATTACCAGATTTTTTTAACAATATTTTCTTAATAATTGTAATATTGTTTTTTTGTACGAATCAATCTGCACACAAAAAAGGAAATAAATATGTACATATGGTCATTATTCCACAATACAGATCTAATACACATCGATGCAATGTGGAATCACCTTTACTTTTATGTGTCATCCACTTTCAAATTTAGAACAGAAGAGAATACTGAACAAAAGAAGAATGTGATCTTATCAGAATTTTTTGGTATTTTGAGCCGTGCACATGTATTTGGCATAAAAATTTTATGTAATTTTATACACCTAAATTTATACAAAATCAAATTTTACAAGTCTAGTTTACTATATTTTTAAATAAAATATTTAAAACCCTTAAAAAAAACGGGAAAACTGTAGAAAAGTTCTCCTCCTAGGCTACATTATTTAAAGGAAAAATGTAAGTACCATATTCTAGATTTCCGAAGACTCCCTAAACCCGAATCAAATCAAATCAAATCAAACTGTTATTAGGACTAGATAATTATTTCAATATGAATTCTTCGTTATCAGGTGCTCCCCGTGTGGTCCTATGGTTTGTTATAAATACGAAGACTGCGGTCCTCCGGTAAGTTAAAACTCAACTATGTATGTAGGTACATAATAGTGTAGTTATTTGTATGTATACTTGTATGTTTTATAAGTAGGTATTATAAGTAGGTAGGCGTGCGGCAAGCTAGTCAGCGCACCTTTAGAGGGTCCGCCAGTGAGCGCCACGGAGCGAATAACATTGCAAACAAGGCACCCAAACCTGCGAGGGTCTATTATGTATCGTATGAAAGCAATTACGAAAATTTCACGATAATTGCTAGTAGATCGCAAATTCGTATTACCGGCGATCGTACTTTTAATTAGGTAAGCGCTAATGAGCGAGCGTTATGCATGTAATAATGACGTATGTAAAAAGATTTATTGACATATACCTATAAATTGTTTAATTGGCACTGATCGTTTGCTACTTGCTTGCTAGTTACAAATTTTAGCTAATTGGCTTCCCGGCCCCAACGCACGCGTTTCAAGCGCAATCGCAACCTTGTTAACTAACACAACAGTGAAAATTAAGTAAAAGTTTAACGATAATTGCATTGTATGCATTTGTGTATATAATATTCACCCGTTTGTGTTTTTACTCGTACAGTAGAATTTAGAAAAATGTCCTCTGAAAATTTCTAGTAATACCTATTTTAATGAGTAAAATTTGCTGAAAGTTATACTTCTTCAATTTAACTACTGCAATTAAATTGTTTGCTAGGATTTCAGAATAACTGCAAGTTAGAAAATAAAATAATTTGTTCGATTAATCTAGATATGACTCTCAAGTGTATCTAATACTTATTGTTTATAGTATAAGTTACAAATGACCGGAATTTTAAATGTTTCACAATGCTCTTGCAGCATAAAAATGTTCGATGATTCGTTGTTGCCTAATAAAGTTTTGTCTGTTTAGCTCCAATGCCTACCGCGCTCTGCATTCAAGCGTAATGGACTGCAAGATTGCCAGTACTTCCAGCAGGGCTCTGTCAGATACCTCTGTAAAGCTGGCCCCTGTTGTCCCCGGCCCTGTCCTCCGCCATGTCCGCCATGCGTCCGCCGACCACCTCCCGGCAAGACCTACGTTACACGTTTCAGCGATTTTGACCTAATTTCGCAGTGGTAGTCGCAAGTGTGTCGTCCGTATTCGCTCTTTCGGTAATAATTTTGCTCATTCACGGCGGACAATGGCATAAATTTCATAAGTAACAAGTTCTTTTCGTTTCTAGAAAGGAAGATCGGCTGAGAGGGAGCAATCGGCGGAGGTGAACGATGGCAAAAAAAAGGACGACAAAGAGAACCAACTTAAAAGAACGAAAAGCCGAGAGTTGCGTGGCGGTATAATGTACTACAGTTGCCATTGTATAAAGCGCAATGGTCTTCAACATGACTGTCGGCGGACGGGATGTGGAGGCGAGCCTGCCTGTTTAGTTTTGCCTGATCCCTTGTGTGCTCCGAGTCAGCTAGCACGGGCCAGGGGCCTAGCGGACCCTGCGCCTTTGGCGGGCCATTTGCGTGCACAGGGTGGAGGGGGTGGACCTGCCGAATCCAGTAGTGGTGGAGGAAGTGGCAAAAGATTTATCGTTTGCGAATTGAAAGGGATCGTTCCGGATGCTGCTTCTTCAGATAAAGGCGGTAAATGCTGTAAGTGCCCCACTTCAATATCTAGTCCTGTAAAAGATGCTTTTCCAAGTAGCAAAGGTGCTTGCATATGTCCCAAAACTCAATATGCTCCTACGGCCACTGATCGTGGCGCAAATCTTAAGCCAGGTTCCAATAGTAAGCCATCTATGTTTGTGTTTGACGAGGAAACTATTAAGGCGATATGTAAAAAGTTTGATGAGAAGGAAGTTGCTTCCGAGGAGGTTGTGAGGGGCCCTGGAGGCCGAGTTCGTAAAGTAAAGAAAGAGGTCAAAGAGGAACCTTGTACTCGACCAGGCTGTGTGCATTGGAAACCACCTCCACCTTGCGTTTGGAATGCTCCATGTAAAGCAGATTGTTTTGAAACGCCTCCTGGCATCCAACCCAAACACAATTTGATGACTGGGTGCAGTGGCTATGACACGTCAGGTTCATCGACGGATCAAAAGTTGAAATTGCTGATGCCTGTTTAATGAATTTTCTACAGGTTGTTCATCAAACCGCGAAGCCACTACCAACAAAAATCAAGAGATTCCGAACCTTCCTGTGTTAGTGATGAAGCTTTGTTAAAACTGAAATAAAAGATTTTTGAAAATGTCTAGTTTAAATGTTAATAGAACGATTTCTACATGGTATTATCCTTATAAATGTAAATGTAGAAAAAACACTATTTCGAAGGCAACTAAAACCTGTTTTTAGTTAATGTGAGAAAAAGGGACCTTAAGGTTTTTTCATGGCTAGCTGGTTCAACCCATTGATGGCCTTCCAATGAGCATGGCTCTCCTAACAAGGCATAGCGTACTCCACCGCTCGGTTCCAATGCGAATTGGTGGAACGGGTAGTCCGTGTCTGCCGCCTGAAGGCCTCCAACATGGTTTAAAGAGTTACAAGGCGACAACAACCGGGACTTTTAGGTGCCCACTGAAGCGCTCTTGAAATTATCGCCGCCCATTACTAGACGCGTTCTGTTCACTCAACTGTACTCGAAAATTTAGCTACTAGGGCGCTTTCTATTTAGACGTTTCGTGTCGAACCGCTGCCGCACGCATACCGTGCCGCTGATTCTAACCCACTGCCATGCCGCTGCAGTACGGTAGCCGTCCGACACCAAACGTCTAAATTTAAAGCCTATCTGACTGCATTGCGTTTGTATGCTAGTGATGTTTTAAATTTATTTGACCGCAGTGAAGCCATGGACTTTGACGAAGAAACAGCCCCCGTAAAAGAGCATCAACGATGTCTTCGTTCACGTGTAATTTAGGTGATTTCCTTAATCTTTACCCTTGGTTAAAACAAGATCCAAGTATTTTTTTTAATTACTTAAGAATGTCTAAAGATTGTTTCGACGACTTGAATATTAGTTTATTAGGGTTTCTACGGGAGGCGACATCTAGTGTCCGGTTACCGGAGGTTATCTACTACTGTATAACAGACAATACTAAATATGAAGAAGAAACCACAGACGTAGTATTACTAAAATAAAGAAACAAATCATTATTTTCTTTATTTTTTACCTGTCCACTTTGTCAAATTTTATTTGGCAATCGTAAGATTCGTAAGAGTAACGTAAACTTGTAAAATGCAGGATTTTTAATAATTCAGAAATAGTTATTTACAGAGATGGATATATTTTTGTTCAAATAACGCAACGCATTAGTACAAAAATTGATTTTGTACATCATAAATAAATTCATAAATATAAAATGATTGCAGACATGTTGTAAAATCTAGTCGAAAAATAATTATGATCATGAAATCCAGAAATTTTAATTGATTGTAATAAAATATAATTAAAAATCATGTCACTACTGAAGTTTTCTCGATGTAATATTGAAAGGTGTTTTACAAATCTATTTTCGAAGCGTTTGTGTAGCGGCGAGCCGTCTGGAGGTGGAGACAAAGGAAAAAGTGGGGGTTCAGATGATAAACAGGGCTCCCGTTGCTCTGATGATAATCCGTCTGCACCAACTATGTATGATGTGAGTCGTAGTATTTCTATCTATTCTGTGGTCCGGATATAAAATTTATTTATTTAATTGATTACAA
The DNA here is from genome assembly GCA_018249125.1 of Asbolis capucinus. NCBI lineage: Eukaryota > Metazoa > Arthropoda > Insecta > Lepidoptera > Hesperiidae > Asbolis > Asbolis capucinus. The sequence goes on from DWJZ01000666.1 coordinate 6,578, forward strand.
ATAAAATAACACTTAGATATATACAGAAATTTACAACCTCTCCCTTTAAAAACTAAGTACCTATCTAAGTTTGTCACAGAGTAAAGAAGATGTTAAACATTTTTAATTCATGTTTGCGTCACTATTACGTATTTAAAAAGATCTAGATTTAAAAATCATTCAGCCATCCGTCCGTCGATCCATTCTTACAAATGCTCGTAAATAATATTAGTAGGATTTAAAATAAACAAATTAATTTTATTATATTTTAAGAAATCTTTTCTATTAGTAAAAAAATCTAAGAAGATTTTTTTTTTCAGTGCAGAAAATATGGACACAACTTACCTTGTGATAGCGTAGCCCCATATTTTGAGACGTTGCCGTGTATACCAACTGGAATTTTTCGGTGTACATATGGTGAAGTAAGTTATTTTAATAAATTCCTTTTTACGCTTACACATTAATATCTATGAGGTAGCTAAACATATGTCCGTAAATCTGCCGCCCTAGACGATCCTACTTTACTACTTTAGCCTTCCCGTAAATCCGCCGCAGTTCTTGCAGCCGCATTGTCTTGCTTTCAACCTGCTTGTCTCGCTTTCTCCAATATGGAGCAAAAATTTCCTACTGTTAAAAAAAAAACCTAATACGAACAAGAAGACAATGCGTAGGCAACACCCCAGTCCGGTCCACCGGCGACGGTGATGACGAACAAATTACAAAAACATTCATTTTACTACTGCAGAATTCATAATTGAGGGGAAATGGCGAGGCCCCGCTTTGATACAAAAAGAAATGGTAACTTTCACGTCAACCCATCACGGCCCACTATTGAGCAAGGGTCTTTTCTCCGAATGAGAAGGTTAAGGTCATAGTCCACCAAGCTGGCGAAGTGCGGATTGGCAGACTTTACACACTCCCCAGCATGCAGGTTTCCTCGCGATGTTTTCCTTCACCGTTATAGCGAGTGGCATATACAAACAAATGCTTAAAACGCACATAACTCCGAAAAATCAGTAGTGCGCGCCCTGGGATATGAACCCGGAATCCCTGTCTCTTTATTTATACCTAATTCTTGTATTTTCCAGGTACTAGGCCGCGGAGCTAATAAAAATGGTTACTATAAAAATCCTGAGTACTTTTCATATCAGCACATGACCTTCTATGATATGCACCTAATCCTGAGACCATGTCGCAAACCATCTCCTAAAACAGGAAGAAAACCATAGTGAAAATATTTTAAAATGCAGTAAATAGTAAAAATTTAATAATTCATATTTTTTACTTAACTCGTCTACCTATTACCGTATACCTTATCAACATTTGTAAGTACATTTTATATAATTATGTATAACCCGACAAACAAAATAATGTCACTCCATGAATTTCAACGTTCTTGCTTAAACTAAATACTCAGAACTTTAGCCATCTCTTCTCTTCGATTTATTTGCATAGATCACCGACTGTATATCCTTATTTCTTTAATAAAACTATTGAATCTTAACAATAATTGGACTGACTGCATTTTTTTAACTTACTTTAAGTATTCATTTTAATAACGCCATTTTTATATATTTTAAGTAAAAGCTTTACTGCAATTAAGGTGTATTCTTTTGCTAGAATCCCACCTGATGATAAGCAACGATGTAAACAATACCGTCTAATGGCTTTATTGATGAAGCACATTATTTTGGAAATAGCTGAAATTCTATTATCTCGAAAATAACTTTGTACGGAAATTCTTCGTTGTCGAAGATAAAACCATGAACTTGCATATATGTTTCTATAATGCAAATAAATACGTATTTTAATCGATATGTACAAATTTAATAAGTAAAATAAGCAATTACAAAGACTTAATAACGTATTCGTCCTCTAGTAAGGATATAAAAAATATATTTTCCGCCTTTTGGAACCGTGAACTTTCACAGATTATATTATATTCTGATAGATAAATCCGTTATACATAGAGCTTAATCAATTATTATTTTTTCTACCTGCACAAAGTTCAAAACAATCCCTCTCGCTCTCGTTCGTCGCTCTCAAACTTTTTATAAAGATTTAGTTAAAATGTAATAGCTGAGTAATAAAATAAAAATAATATGTTTAGTATTCATCGTTTGATTGGCACCTGCTGTACCAGCCTTACTTAACTCACGTCACACCAAAGGTCACACTTTAACCAATATCCTCCTCATATATTAGACCCCATTGAAATATTATTAAGCACGTTAAACAATATTATAGGCAACGATTCAGTTAATGATTTAATTTGTGGATTTAATGCATTCATTTCGTCATTTATAGTCTATTTAATAATTTGATTACTATTATATGCTCTGTAGAGTTGTTGTTGTTTATGGTAACACCGTATAGAATATTTAGTCTATGAATGTAAGGGCAGTGGGCGAAAAATGGCGACTACGAATGATTCGAAGGCGCCATTGCGCCAAGTAAAACGAGTACAGTTTGGAATATTATCTCCAGATGAAATCGTAAGTATGATTAAAACAGCATATTTACCATAATACTCAATATTAAATAATGAATTACGGCGAGTGTAAAGTCTAAATTGTTATTTCTCGAAATCAAAATCATCGATTATCCTCGTACATGTTTTTCTTTTATACATTAGTCATGGTAGCATTATTTTTCTGTGTATTTTAATTCCACAATATTGTCGTTTGCAGTCCTATAACTATATTTAAGAATGAATACAAATGTTTAAACTGCTATATCAATGATATAAACATTTAATGTTTAGTTGAATATTAGAGTGGTGGAACCTTTCTCCATCTGCAATTACTATTATTTCCAGCGACGTATGTCAGTCACAGAAGGGGGCATTCGCTTCCCTGAAACCATGGAAGGGGGAAGACCTAAGCTCGGCGGTCTCATGGATCCGCGACAAGGGGTGATAGACAGGACATCCCGTTGCCAAACATGCGCTGGAAATATGACCGAGTGCCCTGGACATTTTGGACACATTGATTTAGCTAAGCCCGTCTTTCACATTGGATTTATAACAAAAACAATCAAGATATTGAGATGTGTCTGTTTTTATTGTTCTAAATTGCTAGTCAGTCCGGTAAGATAAATTTGTCTTATTATGAAAAAGTGTAAATAAATTTTGTAGAATTGCTATCTATTCATATTAGCAACATTAATTATTTCAGACAAATCCAAAAATCAAAGAAGTTGTAATGAAATCAAAAGGCCAACCTCGTAAAAGGTTAACATATGTTTATGATTTATGTAAAGGCAAGAACATTTGTGAGGGAGGTGAGGATATGGATATAGGGAAAGAAGGAGAGGAAGGAAAGAGAGGCTCTGGTCATGGTGGTTGTGGTCACTACCAGCCCTCTATTAGGAGACAGGGACTTGACCTTACGGCTGAATGGAAACACGCTAATGAGGACACTCAAGAAAGAAAGATAACAATCACAGCTGAACGAGTTTGGGAAATTCTTAAGCACATTACAGGTGGGTAATTAATATCATAATTATTTATAATGAAAACATTTCTTTTATGATAATTGAGATTAGAAAAAAAACTAATTAATACTGATTTAATAGATTGATAATTAGATCTTAATTCATAATTCATATAAAATGTATTATATACATTAATTTATTAATTTTGAAACTAGTAATTTTTGGGTTACAGATGAAGAATCTTTTATCCTGGGTATGGATCCTAAGTTTGCGAGGCCAGATTGGATGATAGTGACTGTACTACCTGTGCCACCATTAGCAGTCAGGCCTGCTGTTGTCATGTTTGGTGCAGCCAAGAACCAGGATGATTTGACACATAAACTGGCCGACATTATAAAAGCGAATAACGAGTTGATGAGAAATGAACAAAATGGAGCTGCAGCACATGTGTTGGCAGAAAACATTAGAATGTTACAGTTTCATGTTGCAACATTTGTGGATAATGATATGCCAGGCATGCCAAGGTGAGTTCGTAACATTTATGTTGTGGTTGTACCAAATGACATACTAAAGTTTGGTATCTTTTAATTGGTTAAAGGGGTTGGTGGAGTTAGGCAGAAACATAATCCAAAAATAATTAATGTGTGACATCCAGCATTAAAATTTATTAACTGCTTGTAACGCGCATGCCTTTGTATCAGACCATCATTCAAGACATAATAGTCACATGGATATATATACAGGGGATGCAGAGTAGTAAAATGTGTTAATTACTTTAACTTAATTTATTAGATAAAAAAGGATTATAAGCTACAAACCGAAGTTCAAAGTTTGAACAATAACAAGTCTATGTAAATTTATGGAAAACAAGCTTGTAAAGGATTAGCCCTATTTCTTTCCACAACCTTTTCCGTGTGTAATATGCTTTTGTAGTATGGAGGGCAAGTAAAGTTGATTTCAGTTTTTACCATTAGACAGTAGTAAATGTTGAGATCCTTCAGTCACTTCATAAAAACTTCTGACACTTGGCCACTAACCATTCTACCACACTGGAGCAGCATGGTTTAGTATTTTCTAGGGCTTCCTTTTAATGTTGAAGTATTGAAGTTATTAATTGAATTGCTCAATTGAATGGCTAAAAGCTAAACTTTACTATTTTAAAATATTTACATCCAGAAACATAGAACAAACATTCCTGCTCATCACAGAAAAGATTGACCTGGATACTTATACTTTTAGTTACACTTTTGACTAAAATGTCAATAATGAAATGAATTGATATTTAATATACAAAATTATTTTCTAGAGCTATGCAAAAATCTGGGAAACCACTCAAAGCCATCAAAGCTCGTCTAAAGGGCAAGGAAGGAAGAATTCGTGGAAATCTTATGGGGAAGCGAGTAGATTTTTCTGCTCGTACTGTTATCACACCTGATCCTAATTTACGTATTGATCAAGTAGGAGTTCCAAGATCTATTGCCCTTAATCTGACCTTCCCAGAACTTGTGACTCCATTTAATATTGATAGAATGCAAGAACTTGTACGCAGAGGAAATGCTCAATATCCAGGGGCGAAATACATTGTACGTGACAATGGTGAAAGAATTGACTTGAGATTCCACCCCAAACCTTCAGATTTACATTTACAATATGGTTACAAAGTTGAAAGGCATTTAAGAGATGATGACTTGGTTATCTTCAATCGTCAACCGACACTACACAAAATGAGTATGATGGGACATAGAGTCAAAGTTCTCCCTTGGTCAACATTCCGAATGAACTTAAGTTGTACTTCACCATACAATGCCGATTTTGATGGGGATGAAATGAATTTGCATGTGCCGCAGTCTATGGAAACTCGAGCTGAAGTTGAAAACATTCATATCACTCCCCGACAAATTATTACACCACAGGCTAATAAGCCTGTCATGGGTATTGTACAGGACACTTTAACAGCTGTAAGGAAAATGACTAAGAGAGATGTGTTCCTGACAAAAGAACAGGTGATGAATCTCCTCATGTTCTTGCCGACCTGGGATGGAAAAATACCACAGCCTTGTATTTTGAAACCACAACCTCTTTGGACTGGAAAGCAAATATTTACTTTAATCATTCCCGGAAATGTCAATATGATTCGCACACATTCCACTCATCCAGATGAAGAAGATGATGGTCCTTATAAATGGATATCACCGGGTGACACCAAAGTAGTGGTAGAACACGGTGAACTTCTGATGGGAATCCTGTGTAAGAAATCTCTGGGTGCTTCAGCTGGATCCTTGCTTCACATTTGCATGTTGGAGTTGGGACACGAAACAGCTGGACGTTTCTACGGTAACATTCAGACTGTGATTAACAACTGGCTGCTCTTAGAAGGCCATTCAATTGGTATTGGTGACACCATTGCTGATCCTCAAACCTATCAAGAAATCCAGCGTGCTATTGTAAAAGCCAAAGATGATGTAATAGAGGTTATCCAAAAAGCTCACAATATGGAATTGGAGCCTACACCTGGTAACACATTGAGGCAAACTTTCGAAAATCAAGTAAACAGAATTCTAAATGACGCTCGTGACAAAACTGGTGGATCTGCTAAGAAATCACTAACGGAATACAATAACCTCAAAGCTATGGTGGTTGCCGGTTCTAAAGGTTCAAACATTAATATCTCTCAGGTCATTGCTTGTGTGGGTCAGCAAAACGTTGAAGGAAAACGTATACCGTTTGGTTTCCGTAAGAGGACATTACCTCACTTTATCAAAGATGATTATGGTCCTGAGTCAAGAGGTTTCGTCGAAAATTCATATCTGGCCGGGTTAACTCCATCTGAATTTTATTTCCATGCTATGGGAGGTAGAGAAGGTCTTATTGATACTGCTGTAAAAACTGCTGAAACAGGATATATCCAGCGACGTTTGATAAAAGCTATGGAGTCTGTTATGGTACATTATGACGGTACAGTGCGTAATTCTGTGGGACAACTTATTCAGTTAAGATATGGTGAAGACGGCCTGGCTGGAGAAACTGTGGAGTTCCAGAATCTTCCAACTGTGAAATTATCCAACAAGGCATTTGAGAAAAAATTCAAATTTGATCCATCTAATGAAAGATATCTGAAGAGACTATTTAATGAAGATATCATCAAAGAGCTTACTGAATCTGGATATGTTATTGCTGACCTTGAAAGCGAGTGGGAACAATTGTGTAAGGATCGAGAAATTCTTCGTCAAATCTTTCCCAGTGGTGAATCCAAAGTTGTATTGCCGTGCAATTTCAAGAGAATGATTTGGAATGTCCAAAAGATTTTCCACATCAATAAGAGAATGCCTACTGATTTGAGTCCAATCAAAGTTATAAAAGGGGTCAAAGACCTGTTAAAGAAATGTGTTATAGTGGCTGGAAACGATCGCCTATCAGTTCAAGCCAATGAAAATGCCACATTGCTATTTCAGTGCTTAGTACGTTCAACTCTATGCACAAAGTTTGTTTCTGAAGAATATCGACTATCCAGCGAGGCTTTTGAGTGGTTGATTGGAGAAATTGAAACTAGATTCCAACAAGCTCAAGTAAACCCGGGAGAAATGGTTGGCGCATTGGCCGCTCAATCATTGGGAGAGCCTGCTACTCAGATGACACTGAACACTTTCCATTTTGCTGGTGTGTCGTCCAAGAACGTAACCCTGGGTGTACCGCGTCTTAAGGAGATTATCAACATTTCAAAGAAACCCAAAGCTCCATCTCTAACAGTCTTCCTGACAGGAGGAGCGGCAAGAGATGCAGAAAAAGCCAAAAATGTTCTTTGTCGCCTGGAACACACGACTCTGCGTAAAGTTACAGCAAATACTGCTATTTACTACGATCCCGACCCCCAAAACACAGTTATTGCGGAGGATCAAGAATTCGTTAATGTTTACTATGAAATGCCTGATTTTGACCCCACAAAGATTTCACCTTGGCTTCTACGTATCGAATTAGACCGTAAAAGGATGACAGATAAGAAATTAACCATGGAGCAGATTGCTGAAAAGATTAATCTTGGTTTTGGCGATGATTTGAATTGCATCTTCAACGACGATAATGCTGAAAAACTTGTACTACGTATTCGAATTATGAATAATGAAGAGAGTAAATTCCAGGATAATGATGAAGAATCAGTGGATAAGATGGAAGACGATATGTTTTTGAGATGCATTGAAGCCAACATGCTCTCAGATATGACTTTACAGGGAATAGAGGCTATAGCTAAGGTGTACATGCATTTACCACAGACGGAAGCAAAGAAACGCATCATTATCACCGAGCAAGGAGAATTCAAAGCTATAGCCGAATGGTTACTCGAAACTGACGGTACGTCGCTGATGAAAGTACTCTCCGAGCGTGATGTGGATCCAATCCGTACATTTAGTAACGATATTTGTGAGATATTCCAAGTGTTAGGTATTGAGGCTGTTCGTAAGTCAGTGGAGAAGGAAATGAATGCTGTACTGCAGTTCTACGGGCTTTACGTGAACTACCGCCATCTTGCCTTGCTTTGCGACGTCATGACAGCCAAGGGTCATCTTATGGCTATCACTCGTCACGGTATCAACAGACAAGACACCGGTGCACTCATGAGATGTTCCTTTGAAGAAACTGTGGACGTGTTGTTAGATGCTGCAAGTCATGCTGAAGTTGATCCGATGAGAGGTGTATCAGAGAACATTATAATGGGACAACTACCAAGAATGGGAACTGGTAAGTAACACTTTTGTAACTATATTAGTTAAAATGTCACTGGGTTCTCACGATTTGTTTGTTTTTGTATCATTATTACTTTGATCAAAAATATACTAGATGTCGCCCCCCATAGCCCAAGCTATGTTTCAAGCCATATTTTTGTTAATGACTGATATCTAGTTATACTTTTTTATCGAAGCAGTATTACAATCCATTTGCACAGATCATTGTCACTACAAGTTGTGGTGAGGAGAGAAACTATTTACACGTGACAATTGACACTTCTTATTCATCATGCTAATATTATAAATGCGAAAGTATGTGAAAATTAATGGATGGATGTTACTTTTCACGCAAAAACTAAAAATAGGATAATGCAAAAAATTAGGATATAGTCTGGAATAACACATCACTTTTTTTCAACGCACCGCAACGCAACTACGCGGGCGAAGCCGCGGGCATTTGCTTTATTATTTTATATATTATTATTAGTCATATTTATTAGTCATCAATAATATAAATAAGACCACTGAAACCAAGAAACTCAGTCTTGTCATGATTTTAAATAAATATCGATAGACAACACACACGGCTATCTGATTCCAACTAAGGGTCAGCTTGTACTATGTTGATCAGACAACTGATAAACATACACATATATTTTTTTATACAAACTTATATAGATATTTACACCCAGATAAACAGACCAAACATTCCTGTTAATATTAAAAAAATTGTGGGAACCAAACTCAAGACCTTCGGTGTAGCAGTCAGGTTCACTAACCACCAGACCAAATGGCCTGTCATAATTTGATTATGCAATGGGATCAAATACCCAATTAATAATACCCAATTAATAAATAAAAGTAAATTTTAAAATGTTTAATACATGTGCAGCTTTTTTGTTATTTCAAAATATATTTATATAACTTCTATCCCCTTTACTTTAGGTTGCTTCGATTTGCTTCTCGATGCTGAGAAGTGTAAGCATGGTATGGAGATGGGTGGTCTGGGCGTAGGCATGGGCGTGGGCAGCGGGATGTACTTTGGAGTGGGCACTCCTTCCATGACGCCGCTCATGACTCCCTGGTCCAATCAGAACACACCGGGATATGCCAGCAGTGTTTGGTCTCCGGGGCAAGGTAATTATTACTTTAATGTACAATTATATGCTTTTATATTGTCAATCCTCTATTTTGTCACTGGCCTTTGCTCATCACTTAGTCTACATGGAATATATTTCTGCTCTTATATCATCTACGAAAGTAGAAATTTCAAAAACGCTAGAAACAATATCTTTTTATTTCTTATGCCTAAATAAAAAGTTACATTGTTTTGCTTTCGATTGTGAGAAACTTCCTTATAAACTGATGTCTTCTATTCCAAACCCTTCAAGCATAAAAAATATTTATATTATTTCTCATTTCTCAAGTTGTTGTCTATCTCTGTATCATTTTAAAATAAACCGGTTCTGTGATTTATGCTTGAAAGTGTAACCATCTGACAGACTGAGTAACTTTCGCATTTAGAACATTAGTAAGAATTATACTTATATTAAATCATCTGTACTGTTTTAACTAATAATTCATTTTAAATTTCCAGTTGGAAGCAGCATGACACCTGGAGGACCTTCGTTCTCACCGTCTGGCGCATCAGACGCCTCAGGACTGTCCCCGGCTTACAGTGTGTGGTCCCCTCAGCCAGGATCACCTGGATCCCCTGGAGGTCCACTCTCGCCCTACGCATCCCCTGCAGGCGCCAACTCTCCCTCTTATTCACCGACAAGTCCCGTGTACGCTGGTGCATCACCCAGTCTCACACCGACATCGTCACATTACTCACCTACCAGTCCCTCGTATTCACCCACGTCTCCCAACTATTCTCCTACTTCGCCCATTTATTCGCCGACTTCACCCAGCTATTCTCCAACGTCACCGGGATACTCCCCGACGTCCCCATCCTATTCACCGACGTCCCCAAGCTATTCGCCGACATCACCCAGTTATTCCCCGACCAGTCCGGCCTATTCTCCTACGTCTCCAAGTTATTCGCCTACGTCGCCTAGTTATTCCCCAACAAGTCCTTCTTATTCACCCACTAGTCCGTCGTATTCACCGACGAGTCCCGCGTATTCGCCGACTTCACCGGCGTATTCACCATCATCACCCAGTTATTCTCCGACGAGCCCAGTTTATAGTCCGGCTTCACCGAGTTATTCACCCTCGTCACCAAACTACACCCCGACAGCGCCTGCCTATTCCCCGACAAGCCCTTCATATTCCCCAACATCACCGGCTTATTCCCCTACCTCTCCCAGCTATTCTCCTTCCCCGAAGTATTCGCCGACGTCGCCGAACTATTCACCGACTTCGCCGTCGATTGCCGGCGGCAGTCCGACCTATTCGCCGACAAGCCCACAATATTCGCCGACAAGTTCCCAGTATTCACCGACGAGTCCGGCCTATTCACCATCTTCGCCGAATCATCCAGGAAGTACCCGTTACTCGCCATCTTCGCCGAACTATTCGTTCCCCACGTCACCAAATTATTCTCCTTCTTCCCCAGGATACTCGCCATCCTCGAGCAAGTATTCTCCAACTTCTCCGACGTACACCCCGACGTCTTCCAACTATTCTCCAACATCTCCAGCCTATTCTCCATCCTCTGCTGGACCCACCACATATTCTCCTACTTCTCCAACTTATTCACCAACTTCTCCACCTTACGATGATGGTGACGATTAAATTGACTATAGCATTTTTCCCAATTAATGCATTCTTTATTTTTAAGTTTCTCTATTCTTACTTAATGAGTACATAAAGATTGTGACAAAATTTTAATTTAGATTCGATTAATGTTACTTTGTATTTTTCAATCCAAATAATATTAAAATCGTATTATAATATCTGTTAGATTACTCTGCATATTATAAATATGTATTTTTAGAGATAAGAAAAAAAAATTAAGAAAAAAAAAGAAAAAAAAAATTGCACATGACGTGCATTATAACATTGCAAAATAATGATTTTGTAGGAGTTTATGTATTACAAATATTGTGGTCAGTTTATTGCATTATAGAATTAGGCTGTTTACAAGACAAAAATTAAAATTGATGTACCTATATATAGTTTTAAGAGCATTTGTTTTGTGTAATAAAAATAAGTAAATGTCTATTATTGTGATTTATTAAAAGATAGTCCAATTCTTCGCAAATTATTACTTATGTGACAAACTATGCATAGTTTAAATTAACTATATAAAACATGTGTTACATGAATCAAACTCGACACCCCTCGCACAGATAACCAACAGAATCGATCAAAAAATATACTTTTTTTTCTCTTCTATTTGTCAACAACAGTATAGTTTTTAATTTAAATCTCGGAAAATTGCGAAATAATTTGTAAAGCAGGGCGTATCTCATTCTTTACTATTTTTAAATTTGTATAGGTTCTTTATTCGAGTTGATTATAGCTGTCGCTAAACAAGCCAATGAAATTAACTTTCAATCATAAACCTAACATTTTTATGACTTATTTTTTTCAAGCATAAGTAACCCTTATCTGAAGAGGTCCAGAGCATACCACGCTTTTGTTTAGGTAAAATGTTGCTTGATTTTAGTGATGGTAAGTGGCAACAGAGTATAAAAGAATAAAAAGTAAGTAAAAAAACTTAGAAGCCTATTCACTCTTGTCTTGAAAACATCTTATAGTCAAGCAGTCCTTGCTATGTATTCCACTTCTCAGTAAGTAAGCAATTAAAAAGACGAAGCGTATCGTGTCGTTACTTATAGCTCGTTGAATAAAAATAATGGTTACTCGCAGTTCGTCGTGTCGTTCGGAGGGAGAATACTGCTCTTAAACGGATTGGTAGAGGGTGTTGCCTAGTGCGAAATTTTTTATGCTATCTGCCAAGGCTTCTAGCATTGCTAGATGTCGACAAACAGCACTAAAGGCATGTTCTCCATATCATCGAAGAGCTCAAGAATTTTTAGACGAGTGATGACGTCATGTATTCTATTGGCATCACTTGATCGGTGCAAGCCGAGCGCTTCATGCCCTCTGAGGTAGTTGCTGACTCTCGTTTTCGGTTGATAAGATCACAAATTCATAGAATAAAGACTAAGTAAATTGAATATGTTTTTAAGGGTTTAATCAGGCAAACGATCAGACGGGTTAACTGATAGCAAGTGATCATTGCCGCCATGACCATTAATAATAATAATGGGAGACTGGTGTCGCTAACTCCTTGCCAGCCAGGAAAGAAGGGATACTTCGTTGCAACAACCGGGCGTATAACGCTGACGGACCACAGGCATATCATTAACATATCGCTTCAGGCTGAAAATAAATAAATATCTTTGGACAACTCACACATGGCCGTCTGAACCCAAAGCGTTAGCTTGTACTATGGTGATCAGATAACTGATATACATACATATATACTTTTAAATATATACTTAAATAGATTTTTCTATTACGGATAGAAAAGTCAGACCTGGGTGGGAATCGAATCCACGACCTCGGTGTAGGAGTCAGGTTCACTAACCACTAGACCAACCGGCCTGTCAAAAAAGGGACGATGTGGAATAAAGACGTGGAGAAAGAGGAAATGAAAAAGTATAAATGATAAATGAAACTTGCAACTTCATACGAATTCCTTTTATTTGATAATGTATTAAGTCATGTACACAAGCCAACATAACCACCACTCCCAAGTCTTTAATAATTTATTGTACTTAGTAGTAGTATTAAATGACAAAGATTTTACTATCTACCGGTTTTTATTGGCGTAAGGCAGTGATGATGGCTATCGTACACAATTTAACGACAATTCGACGGTAAAAAGCAATCCTGTCACAAAACAAAAATCAGACCGGAAACACTTGTGAGTAGTTTTATAATAGTTTTACTCTTTGTCACACTTAGTCGTTAATGGTAATTAAATAGCTCCCGTAGTAATCTCTATACAAATTCTATACTAAGGACCAAAGTGACGATTGGCAACACTAAGTACAATTAAACTATTACAATAAATTCTTAGAGCTTTTATTTTTTTCTCGAGGTCGTAGACTCACGTGAATTGGCCTATTTGATGATCTTTTTTTTTTAATTTTAAATTTGTATTTTATACTGGATATGGTTAACAGTAGCATTGCTTTTTCCCGCCGAAATCTACATTCTCCGGCCACATCATAATACAATCCACATATCCACGAACAACCTCAAAACACTTGGTATGTAAACAACATGACTACTATCTATGTATTTTGGCAGCACTATGGAAAATATACTTCTAATTATTTTAATGAAAATGCAACTTTGAATATAACAATCACAACAGTTTGTTGACATTTTTTATATTTAGGATTACGCTTAATATTAATAGATATTAAATAGATTAAAAATATTCGACGATACGCACGAGGCTTATCTAAATCTCTTCATGAATTATAAACTATCAAAAGTAATTATTTACAAGTATTTATCGGGGTTTTTCTCCTTCACGGTTTCCATAAATTTTTACAATAATGTTAGGAAAGAATAAAAATATATCTTTTACTAAATATGGTACTTTGCACCTCTGGTTATAGCACAAATTGATTTAGGCTAAAGTATAATTATTAATCTACTTTATTTGGTTCACTTTTGTCCCGCCATTCAAATCTTTAACGGAAACACCTACGTCACATGTACCCCGTCTACTGCATTCGAAATTTATCCGAAGAAAAGTTAAGAATATAAAAGAAAGCGTTAATGACTTAGTATGTAAGTATAGATACAGTAGTAACTTGGAACTTATAATAAGTTAACTACTAGTAGAATATTTATTAATTACAGTAATGTAACAATCGTTTGAAAATAAACTAAGAAATAGAAAATAGAACGCACCGATCGTCACGCAGACCCTGTCCAAAACTATACCATGTCTATAATATAAATCTATGAATTAGTATTAATAGTTACTATTTTAATGGTGTTCTTTTCTTGACCCACTAAATTTAATATTTCGTAACTACATTAATATTTCGAAATAATACAGGACGTTGTACTAAATCCCAATAAGTTAGTATTTTGTAATATCACAAATCACTGTACCTCTAACTATACACTAGCCGCTACCCCAATCAGGAGTTGTAAACATTTTCATCTCGTGATTGAGGTCCAGATACAACGACAACATAGCCTACAAGACCCTTTATGAGACAAACAGTCGCAAACAGACCAATAGAATTGTTGTGTTTTATAATGGCGCAACTTTGAATGACCAATCAGCGTGAATATTTCCGTTCCGCCGCCGCTGATGTATATTTATATCTCCGCGGTGTGACTGAAGTTTGTGATAGAACGATAGAACCATAGGCGTCTAGCAGGCTATCTCGTCTTTGCCCAGATATGAACGATAAATGCGATGGAAGTCACTTGAATTACACTAATAACTTGTCTATACCAGCGCAGGCTCCAACAACTCTTGCTTCACGATGCTTCACTTGATAACTAAGCTTTATTTATTTATTATAACATTATTATATTCTACGTTACAGGCACAATGGCACAGCTGTTGTGTAAGTGTGAATTTCACTCGAAATTATGAATGTGTATGCAAGCTGAAGCTAGCATTATAATTAAAATCTAGCTCGAACTACTTAATATAATGTTTTTATTTTGTATGATATCGGCCCATGGGGATGTTATTGTTGTTGAAAAACACCAAAGACAATTTCAACCAAATGTCACCTTATTAAGTCAAAATATATAAATACTTATAACAAAAAAGTGATCTATTATTTATAGAAACCTTAACACTTTATAACCAAAACACTCTATTACTTCGCAAACTTGTAATCAAATGTACTTTCTGTTACTTTTAATTGTAATGCCGTAACGTCGATTATAAGCAGCAAAGGACTATGACTTTGTTAAATTTATAAGTGTTGAAACTTTTAAACTTATTAACTGACAATTGTAGAAGTAAGGGTGACTAAAACTCGTAGATTCGTGCCTTGAAAATGTATAAATACTCTCTGCATAGACTGCAACATCAACTATATTGTATTTTTAAACAAATCCTCTTTCATACAAAAATCTGTTATTTACTACTTATAAACACTTAGTTTCAAGCGTTCGTAGTTTTAGAATTTTAATAAAAATGACAACTAACTGTCGACAATTTTATGTACGAAAGTATTTGGATTTTAAAATTCAAAATAATAATTCAATGTATAAGTTAAATCCCATGGCCTTAGATACAGTTTCTTTTTATAATCTACGCTTTATAAAAATGTGAATAAAATACCAATCTATCTCATGATTTTTATAAATAGCTTCATATTTGATTATTATTGCTTTAAGACCTGTTAAATCCAAGCAATTCTTGTTTTACCATTGTTCAAGACATGTGCTGAGGAGTTTTTTCGACGTTCTTTTTTTTTACTTTATGAAGTATCTTTTCGACAAAATGGAAGACACAAAAAGTTACATTCATAAAACTGTGTAGAATACTTACATAAATAAATTAATTTTATTTAATAAAATAAAATGATTTCTGTTCAAATCATTTAGAATTATTTAACATTACATTTAACTCTTTAAACACAAATTATAAAAAAACTATTGAACAAAATGATTAGATTTAGCAGGTAAAATTAATTGATCCTTATTCTTTAATAACTTGAAATTCATTCACGAAAAGAACAAAACAAGACTGCTTGGACCGATGATAGTGTAGAATTTAACTCTGAATACAACATTCATAACATTATTTGTGACATAACAAGTGATAAATAAATATCATATTTAAATATATTTAGAATTTTATAACTTTAATTACCTAATAATCTAAGTTTAGTAAGATTTTAAAAATAATATTTCGTTGAAGCCAATACAAAGAGTTATAGTGGGTAGTTACAATTTTACGGTAGCTCTAAAGCCGTTTTCTAATATTATTCGAATCTATAACATTAAGTGGCCACAATTTCGATTCACAACTCTTAATATAAAGCTTAGTGAAGCTCTTTACATTAGTGGAATATTAGTAATAAAACTTAGGAACTAGCCTATTAGGTAAAAATTACTAATTAGAAATGTAAACTGGCTTATTTAAGAACATCAAAAGTTATGATAAAATTAATGAAGGCAATAACTAAGGTTAGGATTCAATAGTTAGTAAATAACAATTTTAATATTAGCACAGTTGTAGTCAGAAACGAACGAAGTGTTATATAGACCGCGAGGTGCTGATAGAAAGAGATAGCCGACCACACGTAGGCGATAGACGAACGCACATTATACATACATACATAATATAATATATATATTACAGCAGCATGTTAGTACAGAATGTAGAACAAATAAGAGAAAATAAAGTAATTGTAGTTATAATTTACTTACAAAGAATTAACGAAAAAAAATATTGTAATACACTGTATTTATTTAGCAACACACAAGAATAAGAAAGAGGAGAAAAAACAAAAGTATTACCTTAGATTTATGACTATTTTCATTTACCTTCTCAGAATTAGTTACACAAATTTTATACTGGCAAATTAGTTTTCTTCTATTGCATGAGAGGTGAAGCTTTCATCGTGTTTTGTCACTTTCACTCTATGTCCTATTTTAGGTAGATTTGCAAGACTGCAAAACTGTTTTATTTTTGTTAATTTGCTATAACACAAAATAAAATGATTTCTTACCTATTAGTATTGTACCAATAGGGTTCGTATAACGTATAAAATTCCAGATAATCTAAGGAAAAGGATCTTCTTATCTAAGTAGTAGACATTAAAGAATCCTGTCATATGCTAATTAAACAAAAAATAAACCACACCACAGCCTTACAACATAAATGGTAGATATAAGAAGACACCCCCTGTATACATTTGTATGGGCCTCATAAAATACATTTACGTTAATAACGTCAACGAAAAATTCAAGGTTATGCTTTACCGAACCACATTTAAATACGTATTTACCTACAAGTCTCGTTACAATAACTAATTATATTATAGTTTTAATTAATAACTCTACCAATTAATAATAAGAGATACTAATGATAGACCTGGAAATTTTAATAATAATACAACAATTATTTTTAAAAATAGATAAAGACGAACACTAGGCACAATCGTTTGTAAGTACCTAATAATCCTAATACTAAAGTATAAATAAAATTTACAATTACATTTACTTAGTTATTTTTAACAGTAACAATAAAATCATTGATATGTTCATTATTGCCGTGATTTTAGTCTAAGATTGCTGTCATGGAGATGGTGACATGCCGGGCGTATGATTGCAGCAGCCAGTACACAGATCATGCAAGAGCCGGGGCTCGTCTTCCTACGTGGGTCAGCTGGTCTATATAACACTGGGCGTTTCCGGGCGACTGGGTACTGCGAGAGCAGTCACCAGAGTCAAGTTCCCCCATCTTAACACTAAACATCCTCGCGTCCAGACGAAGTACGACACCATAACAATTATCACAAACACACATGCAACACACAGCTATATCGTCGCTTCACAATCATGCAATGTACGCCATCCACGGCGATCCCACCACGACTAACTATTTACATGTAATCGTTGAACTATGCGAAACATTGAATGCGAGAGTAACGTGTGGTATGTTGTAGGTAGCATGTCTGAACATTTATTTCAACATAAAATATGTACCAGCAAAACAAAACGGAAAGCGAACGTGCATTACACATTGTATACGATCACGGGAGTGCACACTGCAATAAGGAACCAAGCTCAAATCATAAATATTTTAGTGAGGGAATTGACTATGCTAATCATTTCTTCTTATAACACAGGTATCGGAAATATATTACAGGCTAAGGAGGGGAAAATGTGTCAGTGTATTTGCTTACGTATATTATGTAACAATGTATGTATGTAACAATATTATAGTGTAACAAGTTCTTGATAACCATTATTGTACGATTTCACTCTTTGTTTACTTACTAATCACAATGTTTACGAGGCAATTGCCACATGAGTGTAATATTGGTTTGTATCTCTTTCATAGTTGCCTACCTAAGCTAAATATACCTAGACTGTATTCGATTATCGAATATCGATATCTCGATATTATATGTCGAGTCGATAAAAGTGAGATGCGAAACTATTTATTACAAAATATTGTACTGCTCATTTCTAATATTAATAATTATTATAGATCCACAGCCAAATGCGTCATGTCTATTATATGTGCTTGCGATATAATAGTCGATGCGTAGGAATAGCGACTATTATATGCTTTTGTGTGTCGCAAGTGGTCTATCGAAACTATTTTTGTATATCGTACTATCCATCTTAATATATAATTATGTTGCAATCCATTAACATATCGCATATCGCGTATAAATTAACAGATTGACAACATTTTGGTCGGGTAACGGCATCGCACGTACACATCTGATCAAATAGGTATAATAATGACTCGTACACAATGCAAAGCTAATTCTTTGAAATATACGGGCTGTGGTAAACTACACATCGCAGGTTACCACAAAAATTAACATAAGCTTATCTAAGAAAATAATTAGGCTCTTCCTAAAACTCTTAGAGGTAACAAGTATTTAGATATTGTACGTGCGGTCCCGCATTTTGGGACCCAGAGAGGAGTAGCTTCTTCACATTATCACTTTTCGGGTATTAGAAGTATTACAGTTTGTTTTCAAACGATTAAACCGACTTACACAGTTTTGTGTAAATCTTTAAAATTACACGAAACGTATCTGGAAAATTTCGTTAAGTTTCATAATTGAAGATTGGAACTTGGGAATTCGAATCCCTTTGGAGACGTTCAAGAAATTCCAAATTTTTCATTCATTCACATATGTTTTTCACGCCTATATTTTGAACCATTTGGAACATGGTCACTGCAGTGGCGCAGGGAAACCATCATAAGCAGTCCACAATCATTCTAGTATCGAATCATATACTGAACCTTTGAAATCGAAGTTAAAGGAAGAAGAACCTCTCTAGGGCCAACCAACCGACTGAGGCGACGAGACGTTTCAAGGAGTTTAGGTCCTTAAAACAAGAGGAAGCTGACCCTGGTCCGGCGCGCGTCGCCCTTGCCGCGCCGGCCCATGCCGTACTGTCACATGGCCGTGTCGGAGGAACTCCCCCCTGGCTTGGCGTCCCCCCCGCCGCCACCCCCAGCGTCCTCGTCCCGCGCCGCGCCGCGCCCCGCGCCCCCGCCGCCCGCTGACAGCCCAGTGAAGTCCAGCTTGTACTGCATCACAACCATCATGTCAATAACTTATACTGGATATCTAGAAGGACGGTTCGGCCTCGCTGATATCATCAGATTTTTTTGAGAAACATCGAAAGGAGATTGCCGTCAGAAGAATCAAAACTAGAGACTTTTAATTTTCTTATATTAAATTTGAGGTATCAGTGTACTTGTTCTTTATTACATAAACACGTCCCTGCCTTCGCTGTATACTTTCGTTTTGTTGTGTGAACAGATGAACTCCTCTAGATGTTTCAAGTTTTTCATTGTCTCTGTCATTCATATCAGCGAGCTCGTTTCCGAAATGAGACGTCTATACCTTTGCTACGTCACCCATTGAAATAACAAGAAACACCATGCACGAGAACGAATAAATTACGTGTTCAAATTAAACTTTAAACAAAAGTTAGGTTATGTTAACAATTTCACAACATTATTCGTCTGCGGCAGCAAAGGGTTTTAGTTGAATTTCACTAGCGTCGTTACTTCATAGAAAGTTATAGCGAACAATCTTAAAGTCTATAACTGTTTATAAACTTTAAGTTATACGATTCGTCACACATATTCTAAACTATATAACAAATTATCATGGCAACATCACATAACAAACATTCAGAAATTAGCTATAGATAACACCATAAAACAAATTCTACGCTAAACTTAGAGAATTCTGTGTTATGTTCGTTGTTTAGTAAGTTAATATCGCAGTGTAGTGTCCTTGCATGTGACAGAAGATCACAAAGTAACATTAATACATACATTATCCGTTTAAGACACTATTTTCGCTTTTAAATGTTGTCGCTTTTCTTAAATTAGGCTTCCAATGCATTGGAACTCTCTCAGGCATACAGAGGGAGTACTGAAATTGTGAAAGTAACATGAAAAATTGTGATATTATGCAATTTATACTGAATGTTACACTGAAATAGAGTTTTAAATGTTTTGTGAAATTGAAAATAGATAAAGTAAATTGTCAGTGACATTTCAGTGTTACAAATAAATATTGTAGTGTAGTTTTAATTTGTTACAAACCCTAGCTTACTAGCACTATCAAGTGCAGTTATTGTCCCTAACAACAATTAGCCTTTGGAAAATATACTTTATTATTTTTACCAATACTTTAACTAAACACGGGCGAAATAATTACACAAACATGCTTAGGTGTGACTACATACACAAGTACACACAGAGTTACATGAATATTGGGATGTATTTTATGAGAATGCAAGCCGGAGACAGACCGAATCGTCATTTGTATCTGATGAGGACTTGTTTATCGCTTTGTCCATCGGAATGCGATCCTGGAATGGCGAACACCACCCAGGAAATGATTGTCAAAAAAAAATTAACACAAATTATAAA
The DNA here is from genome assembly GCA_018249125.1 of Asbolis capucinus. NCBI lineage: Eukaryota > Metazoa > Arthropoda > Insecta > Lepidoptera > Hesperiidae > Asbolis > Asbolis capucinus. The sequence goes on from DWJZ01000666.1 coordinate 27,314, forward strand.
ACATTGATATAACATGGGAGGATACATCGATCTTCTTTTCTATTTCTATATCATCAACTAAACTAAGTGTCTAAGAAGACTCATTCTTGTTTTGTTCTTTGAGTATATTACGGAAGGTATTTACGAAAGACAAGAATAAGTCTTGAACTGCGATCACACTGGTCACCCCCGACTAACAGCCACGAACGAAATATAATCATTAAAGTACTTAACAGGTGCAACACTCTGGTGCGTATTAACCACTCCCACACGCGACTCCCACGGCAAAGGTACCTAAGGAACATTATGTTCCAATGCACTAAAATCTTTAAATATCCTAGAAAAATCTCTAAACTTTAAAATGTGCCACGTGTTGCTCGAATAGTAAATAATTAACACAAAATATAAGATAATGAAGGTCACCTTATTGGCGCAGTCAAAGCAGGTGGTTACTACTTTACTGATGACGTTCATGAGATGTTTGGTCTCCTGGATGACATTGTCCACCTTGCTGAAGGTGGCAGCGCGACCGACTGTCGGCTCTTTCACCGTAAACTGTAATTGTTGGACGTATGTGGGAACTTTATCTAAATGCTCTAATAACTCCTTTTTTATCGTCCCTGCTGGCACCTGTTAAATAAAAAAAATATGGTAAAACATTATAAAAATCGAGCTTTTAACACAAATAGAGACATTGTCTGCAGTTGGAATTCATCCTATTTCAATTAAAAAAATTATTAAAATCGACAGTGTGTGTAAAATTAGTAGAAGTGTGGGTAATTCATTATGTTTTTAATTAATTGATTCCAATGCATTTTAATATAATACAATAGCTATGGAGATTTATAATGTGCTACGTATTATATAGATTAGTCTCTGATAATAGGCTACTTTTGATCATCACGTGACGCGGACGAAATTGCGTTTAGAAACTAATATTATACATAGGAAAGTTTTGTTTGTAATGGATAAACTAGAAAAGAACTGGATCAATTTTGAAAACATTTCGTGAATATCTTCCATTGAATATTAAGAGTGACAGCTATATATCGATAACTCATAGAAGATATATCCTTATTCCGGGATAATACCAACGACAGAAAACAAATAAACGACAGAAAAATCGTATGAATTAACTAAAAGACTCCGATATTATTCCGGTAAAAAAACCATCCTGGTATGCGTTTCTTCCGAAGCATGTGCAGTACCTGCTATTAAATAAAAATAAATAACCAAGCAATTAATTCAATTAAACATCTCTACCTGATAAGAAAATTGTCGAACGATTTTATAAAGTCTGTTAGCTTCTTCGGCAAAATATTCCGCTTGTGTGAAGAGATCTTGAGTGGTGTTTAATCGGCCTTCGCCTTTTGTGAACTGGTACATAGCGAAGGCCATCGAAGACATATTTTTCGCCCTGAAACACGGAAACCGCAAGTTTAAGCTTTATCAATGCTCTTTTGTTTTTTTTAGAATGAATGATGTCAAAATCTTGAGTAACAAAGCAGGTATTATTTATAGATGAAAAAGTCACTCTTTTTATGTAATAACTCAATTGTTATTTAACAAACAACAAGCGGTACACCAAATGTTTAATAACTTAATTATAATTAAGTAAATAACAAAATTACATTTGATTTTAATAGCTTCATTGTTATTAAGTAAAAAATAAGAGTTACACCTGATTTTTAATAACTTAATTATTGTTATTAAGTAGAAAACAAAAGTTAAATCTGATTTTTAGTCATTTAATTGTTATTAAGTAAAAAACATGAGTTGCACCCAAGTTTTAATAACATAATTGTTATTAACATAGTTGTTGTTAAATAATTGAATTGAATTCAGTTTCCTCCGTCTGCGTAACTTTCATAAAAAGACGCAACAAAGTTTTTGCTTCTCTTATTAAAATATTGTCGCGTAGATTCAACTGTTAACAATTTCGACGTAAGCTATCCGAGCTAAGTGGCTCTATCAGAAATGGTCGGACTATCGAAGCGGAGGTTCATGGTTCGAGCCCCAAGTTTTATGTTGGAGCTTTATAGTTTATAATTTTATTGAGAAAGGAAATTTCTAGATTAATCTGGACGAAATAGAACTGAAAGAACAAGATAGAAAATGTTTGAGCGGTATACGTAAATTTA